>JAWNLU010000513.1:0-141615 GCA_035042165.1 Drosophila kuntzei | reverse complement strand
TCCTTAACCTCATACCCTCCTGTCATTTCCCTCTCTTCCTGTTCCTCTCCTCATTATCCTTCCTTCCCTATTCCTACCAAATTCAAAGTTTTAAAGGCTTAGTAGGTGTTGAGCGACCAGTCGTTGCTGCCGGCCGGTAGGTGGCGCTGGTAACAGCTGGTTGCTATCGATATCGACAGCACCGACCATAACACCACAAATTTCAAAATAATAAAAAATTAATGATAGAAATATTTATATCGAAAATAATCCACTATTTAAAAAATAGTGATTAATCAATGTTTCGATATAAAGCTGGGTATCCAGCACCCCGGAAAATAAAAATTCCTGTCAAACTTCATATAAAAAAAACTGTGCCAGGAATTTTTAGTTTACGTTTTCGTTGCTTGTTGCTCGTTGTTGCTCGTTGCAACTTCAACGAAATCCACAAATTTGTATCGATAGTTGGCATATCGATAGCGTGCGTGGACTGAGAGAACAACTGACACACAGCTCAGGAATATATATAGGGTGTTCACGTAAGTGTTGTATCGTTGCAAAAGAGATAGTTTGCAACACTACGACGTGAGCATCCATTTTTATGTGGTGTTGACGAACAAGTCTTGCAAAATTCATTGAGTAATTGTGAGAGTAATTTTAAAGGAATTATGCCTTTTAAAAGTGTGAAATCGTCAATTATGGAATGGAGGGCACTCCAAGCAATTAATGAAAGTGATTTAATATTTGACGGTATGTATGTGGGAATGCATTATGCAGAATAGAATGCATCAATTTTAATTGATTTGTAAAAAATTATTACAGGTAACCATGCTGCATTGGACGAAATTTGGGACGATTCTGTTGACGACACCATTATCATTTATTCAAGCCGCAGAGGAGACATAACACAAGTACCGAAATCAATCGTTTGGCGAGATAGCATACTTTGCTCATTCGATAATAATCGTTTTAAACAAATGCTGCGTGTGTCTCAAGACCAATTTATCATGCTTCTTGAGCTCATTAAAGAAGATGAAGCGTTCGCAACACCTGGCTTCTCAAGACAACTGTCGATTGACTTACAATTGGCAGTTGTTTTGTTTAGACTGGGGTCGTCTGGATGCAGTGCATCGGTACGAAAAACTTGTACACAATTTGGAATTGGGGATGGCGGCACGCTAAATATCGTAACAAAAAGAGTTTTTGCTGCCTTTTTGCGTCTAATGCCAAAATACATTTGTTAGCCAAACGCAGCAGAACGCCATCAGCTTGTGGAGCAACCTTTTCAAGAATTGCTACATTGCATTGGCTATATTGACGGGACGGAAATAAAATTATTTGAGAAGCCACCTAGCAGCCACGAAGTCTACTTTTCACGGCAGCGGATTTATTCAGTTAAACTGCAGGTTATATGTGACCACAAGCTGCGAATACGGGATGCTGTTGTTGGGAATCCAGGCAGTTATCATGATTCCAAGGTTTTCAAAAACAGTACAATTGGGAAAAATATTCACCGGTTTCTTACCGGAGAAGAGTGGATTGCGGGCGACTCAGCTTACCCCCACTCAACGTATTTAATTACCCTATTTCGAAGCAACTCGCGAACAATGGACTTGGAGAGGCGAGTCAAATTCAACAAGAGGCATAGCCAATACCGTGTCCGAGTGGAAAACTGCTTTGGCCTCCTCAAAGGAAGATTTAACAGCTTAAAAGGTCTCAGGATTCGCCAAAGCAACAGCGACCAGAAGACCTTACATTGCGACTGGGTAATTGTGTGCTGCATTCTTCACAACATTTTAATTTACGACCAGGATATTAATGAGGAAGATGAGCAAGATCTCTTGGCTACTGACCTAATAATTAATGAGCTTGTTACTTCGGCAGCTGAAAGCAAGAGACTATCTATTTATGATCTAATGTTTTCATAAGAAAAACTCACAAATAAAATGTATTATTTTTTATTTAATTATTTTTGCCGTATTTCATCTCTAGTTCTAGTTTTAGGATGCGCTCTTTCTGCTCAAGCTCCATTTTTTTTAGCTGAAACTCATCCTTCCGGCGTTCATCCTCGATCTGGAGGCGTTTCTCCTCTAAACGCATCTTATCGGCCTCCAGCTCTTTTGCACACTGAATTTTTTGTTTCTCTAATTCCAGCATATCTTTTCGCATCTCTGTCCCCTCTGTCTCCATCGACATCAGCTTTGAGAGAGCCGTTTTCTCACAATTTTTTTTTGTTTTCGATGAAAAACTGGTGCTCGCAGCCGAGTCTAGGGAGTCCACTGACTCACTGAATGTGACATCCAAGGCTGACGATGAGTCGTCCTCAATGACCATGGTTTCTCGGACAACCGTTTCCATTTCCTTGTTGCCCGAAAATATGTCACTCAGTTGATGGTAGTGAGGGCACATCTTCAAAATTTTTTCTGTAAATGTGAATAAGTGAATCTGTAATGCGATACAAATCTCAATCTTACCCTCAACAGTTGTCTCCGCCTTCTGCAACGTGCTCTTCAAGTGACGCACCTTAAAGCGTACCATGCTCCAGCTACTTTTTTGTAATAAATTTGTGCAGTTGGCTTCGTAAAATATGAAAAAATTAATAATAATAATTATAATACGTTCCTGTGCGCTTGCATGAATGTGAGAATGTCCACAATCTCGCTGTCTCTCCACTTCTTCACCTCGGCCACTCTCTTCCGTTTCTTTGCGTTAATTTCTTCCACTGCAAGTAAAAACCGGTTTATTTAAAGCAATTTGCAAACAAATGAAAAACAACCCCTACTTACTTTTCACAATTGGTTACAAATGACAAACAGATCTTTGTTTTTATTTTGTTCTTTACCACTAAAAAACACATAAAAATACCATACAATTTAACGTATTTTTTCACGACTTTTGCAACACTCTCATGTAGTTTTGCCTATACCAACAATTTTGCAACGATACAACGATTTTCATAGTCAAGGGTCGGGGTCTTGTTCTCGTTGCAAGTGACACTCCATACAAATTGTTGTTGGAGTGCCTTGCACTTTTGCAACGATACAACGATACAACACTTAGTGAACACCCTAATAGTTTACAATTATTTTGGAAGCGAATTGTGAACAAGTCAAAAAATGGAGCCAAAAACTGAGTGCAAAACAAAAAAGGTCGAAATTACAAATCTTCTATACATGAATGCAGCAGCATGTTAATACTAAATTAAGAAATATGGAAATTACTAATAAAATTCTTAATTATTGGCGCACACCAGCAGATTGATTTTGGCAAGGTACTGACCCGGCTGCAGAGTTCATTCTTTTACATGGTTTCTTAAAAATTTGGGGTAATCCTGTACCGACCACGAAAAGCTTCAGCATTAGTATCCGCTGGGCTTTCAATTTCAACAGTGCCGCTATATTCCCTTGGGCATACACGCATCATATAATATATGGTAATTGTGCAAATAGTAAGAGTTCACCCAAGATTTGTGGCGCCTCCGTTTGCGTTTTACCTCCTCCTATTTTTTACAGCAATATATGCTGCCACCAAAACAGTCGTTCGTGAGTTATAGCGTCGCAAACATGGAGCAAAATAAAGAGAAAATATGGCATATTTTACAGTACTACTACGATAAAGGCAAAAATTCATCTCATGCTGCCAATAAAATTAGTAATTTCCATATTTCTTTATTTATTATTATCATGCTGCTGCACCTTCATGTATAGAAGATTTGTAATTTCGACCTTTTTTTATACCCGTTACTTAAAAATTAAGTAAAGAAGGAGACGTGGCAGTAAGTATATTGTATTCGTGCAAATGTGCGTAACAGGCAGAAGGAGGCGTGGCAGACCCTATAAAGTATATATATTCTTGAACAGCATCAACAGCCGAGTCGATATAGCCATGTCCGTCTGTCCGTCTCTCCGTCCGTCCGTCTGTCCGTCCGTGTGAGCGCCTAGATCTCAGAGGGATATAAGGGATATAGCAACCAAATTTGGTACACAGATTTCTATAAGCCCCACGCAGATTAAGTTTCTTCTAAATTTTCGATCGGACCACTATATCACTATATCACCACTAGCTGCCATATGAACGATCAGACGAAAATAAAGTTTTAGTATGAAAAACTTTTTTGTTTTCTGAGATATCTCCCCCAATCTGATAGAATATGCATTATTGTTGGTCTTGTACATCTTAACTAAAATTGGTTTAAATCGGTCCACTATATCATATAGCTGCCATAGAACCGATTTGTCGAATATCAAGTCTTAGTATGAAAAGCTTTTTTGTTTTCCGAGATAACTCAAGCAACCTGACAGAATATGCAATATAGTTGGTCGTATACATCCAGACCAAAATTGGTTCAAATCGGTCAACTATATCATATAGCTGCCATAGAACCGATTTGTCGAATATCAAGTCTTAGTATGAAAAACTTTTTGTTTTCTGAGATATCTCAACCAATCTGACAGAATATACATTCAAGTTGGTCTTCTACATCCAGACCAAAATTGGTTCAAATTGGTCCACTATATCATATAGCCATAGAACCGATTTGTCAATATCAAGTCTTAGTATGAAAAGCTTTTTTGTTTTCCGAGATATCTCAAGAGAACTGACCGAATATGCAATACTCTCCACCAATCTGATAGAATATGCATTATTGTTGGTCTTGTACATCTTAACTAAAATTGGTTTCAAATCGGTCCACATATCATATAGCTGCCATAGAACCGATTTGTCCGAATATCAAGTCTTAGTATGAAAAGCTTTTTGTTTTCCGAGATATCTCAAGCAACCTGACAGAATATGCAATATAGTTGGTCTTATACATCCAGACCAAAATTGGTTCAAATCGGTCAACTATATCCTATAGCTGCCATAGAACCGATTTGTCGAATATCAAGTCTTAGTATGAAAAACTTTTTTGTTTTCCGAGATATCGCGACCAAACTGACAGAATATGCATTATAGTTCGTCCTATACACCTTAACCAAAATTGCTTTAAATCGGTCCACTATATCATATAGCTGCCATAGAACCGATTTGTCGAATTTCAATTTTTAGTATGAAAAACTTTTTGTTTTCTAAAATATCGCGACCAATTTGACAGTATATGTATTTAAGCTGGTTTTATACATCCTGACCAAAATTTATTCAAATCGGTCGACTATATCATATAGCTGCCATACGAACTATCGGTCGAAAATCAAGTTGTAGTATGAAAAACTTTTTTGTTTTGCGACCAAACTGACAGAATATGCATTATAGTTCGTCCTTTACACCGTAACCAAAATTAGTTAAGATTATACATTCAAGGTGGTCTTATACATCCAGACCAGATCTTATACATCCAGATTTGTCGAATATCAAGTCTTAGTATGAAAAACTTTTTTGTTTTCTGAGATATCTCCACCAATCTGATAGAATATGCATTATTGTTGGCCTTGTACATCTTAACTAAAATTGGTTCAAATTGGTCCACTATATCATATAGCTGCCATAGAACCGATTTGTCGAATATCAAGTCTTAGTATGAAAAACTTTTTTGTTTTCTGAGATATCTCAACCAATTTGACAGGATTTGTTTTTAAGTTGGTTTTATATATCCAGACCAAAATTGGTTCAAATCGGTCTACCATATCATATAGCTGCCATAGAACCGATTTGTCGAATATCAAGTTTTAGTATGAAAAGCTTTTTGTTTTCCGAGATATCTTAAGCAAACTGACAGAATATGCATTATTGTTGGTCTTATACATCCAGACCAAAATTGGTTCAAATCGGTCAACTATATCATATAGCTGCCATAGAACCGATTTGTCGAATATCAAGTCTTAGTATGAAAAACTTTTTTTTTTCTGAGATATCTCAACCAATCTGACAGAATATACATTCAAGTTGGTCTTTTACATCCAGACCAAAATTGGTTCAAATTGGTCCACTATATCATATAGCTGCCATAGAACCGATTTGTCGAATATCAAGTCTTAGTATGAAAAGCTTTTTTGTTTTCCGAGATATCTCAAGCAAACTGACAGAATATGCAATATAATTGGTCTTATACATCCAGACCAAAATTGGTTCAAATCGGTCCACTATATAATATAGCTGCCATAGGAACGATCGATCGATAATTAAGTTTTAGTATGAAAAACGTTCATGTTTATTACCATATGTCAACCAATCTGACAGAATATGCATATAAGTTGGTTTTATAAATCCTGATCAAAATTGGTTAAGATCTGTCTACTATATCATATATCTGCCATAGAAAGAATTGGTCGTTAATTAAAGATTAGGGTGAAAATTATTGTTGTTTCTGGAGATTTGTCAATCTGGAGAGTATCTGGAGTTTCTGTCAATAACTCGCTGATTATGAATATTGTTTTGTCTTATACGTCCTGAATGAATTTGGTTTTAACAGGTTCACTATATCATATCGTGGTCATTGTAACAATCAGGGCGGATGCCCTTTTCTATATTTTAGGAATATTCAATATAAAATAAATGTTTTGTCTAATATTTTTTCGGGTAGTTATTACATTAAAGTACTTTTAAGGGGTTAACTTTGTTTTCAGTTATCATTATAAACTTAGAGTTTTTATATCTTTAGAATCTAAAATTCGGAAAATACTTTATATATATTCAAAGAAGTAACGGGTATCCTACAGTCGGGAGCTCGACTATAGCCTTTCCGACTAGTTTTAATATAAATTTTGTAATTCTTTACTCAATAAGAGTACTACAATAAATAATATTGCAATATATCAGGTATCAGCAAATGGTATGGTGGCTCAAAGTCTAGAGTAATGGTCTCCACGTTGTGTTCCCTGGGAAACGATTTTCTGAAATCGGAATATGTATATATAATATGATTTATCTGTTAACTCTAATTGTTTGCAGTAATCATTATAATCTTAGAGTTTTTATATCTTTAGAGTTTTTATTATATATTTAGAGTTTATATATCTTTAGAGTTTATTATATCTTTAGAGTTTAAAATTCGCAAATACTTTATATATATTCAAAGAAGTAACGGGTATCCTACAGTCGGGAGCTCGACTGTAGCCTTTCCGACTAGTTTTGTTTTGCACTCAGTTTTGGCTCCATCTCTGACTTGTTCACAATTCGCTTCCAAAATAATTGTAAACTATATATTCCTGAGCTGTGTGTCAGTTGTCTCTCAGTCCACACACGCTATCGATATGCCAACTATCGATACAAATGTGTGGATTTCGTTGAAGTTGCTGGATACACAAGCAACGAAAACGTAAACTAAAAATTCCTGGCACAGTTTTTTTTATATGAAGTTTGACAAGAATTTTTATTTTCCGGGGTACTGGATACCCAGCTTTAAGAGGATATCGTAATAAGGTGAAAACTGATGTATATAAAATTGTTGGCTTTTCTGAAATAACCCATTAGCTGGCAGGTTAACAAATTTGTTTAGACGTGAATACCCTGTCATACTTCGGACAATTATTTATTTACTATGGACTTGAAGATTAAAAAAATTTTGCGTCATCATGTTAATTGAAGATCCAGTGTCTACTATGCATCGGAATTTGTGATTGTTAAACATAATTTCTATGTATTGGTGTGTGCCCAGGCTGCTATTGGAAAATTTTCTGCTTGTTGACATTGCGGATCTGATTGTGTCTCGGTTTCTGTTTGCTGTAATTGATCTTCGTGGTACTGTCCGTTTTGTTTATTGTATTGGTCAGCGTCTTCATCGTAATCTGATTCGTATTGTTGATGATTCTCGTCAATTTGCATGCGCGACTGTCCGCTCCCTTCTTTAAAATGATTAGTTGGCACTCTTTGCTGCTGTGGGGGCTGGCTATAGTTTCGGGCGTCATTCTGTCAGTCGCGATTTAAGTCTTCTCTGAATTCATTGTACAATTGCCTATTCTGATCGAATTGTTGTTGCCTAGTCTGTGGGACTCGTTGATAAGGTGTTTGGTTACTGTTTACATTCAAGTTTTGGGCTTGCGTGGGAGACTTGAATGGATTAAAGGGGCGATTGAATTGTTGGACGGGGTAAGTGTTTTTGTTGTGATCGATATTAGTTTTGTTGTTAGTATTTGAGTATTATTTTGGACGATTATCAGATTTCTTGTCTTAATTTTTGCACTGTCGAAATATCATACCTTGCCAAGGTCATAAATAATCTATCTGGGAGTTTGCGTTGAATTGTATTTTTGATTGTGGTGGCCATTGCTTGGGTATAAACAATTGAATTATTTTGATTGTCTTCTAAGGCTAATTTGTTTATTATAATTGTACTTATCTTCTTCTTGCAAATCAGAAGTAAGTTACCTTTGTAAGGCGTAGAGTAGAGGCGTTGTAGTAATTCTCCAACGGTGTTTGCGTCTTGAACTCATCGATTAGGGCACCTTTTAGAGTTGTCCATTCGTTGTGAAATCCGAGCTGTGATATTTTCTCTGCATCTCCAACGATTTGTAGTTCAATGGCTCCAAAAATTACGGCCTTCTGTCTTGGGTAGGGTAAAGGTAGGGTAGGGTAAAGGTTCATCAAGTACTCAATTCGCCTGATGAAAGGACTCAGACTGCATCGATCTCCAGAAAATTGAGGTACTTGGCGGATTTGTCGAAGTAATTGAGTTAAGTTCGTTTGTTAATGCCATGTTTGTTGATGTTTTTTGTTTATTTGTTTGATTTAACGGGGGTAAGGTAGCGGTCACACTCATGAAGCGGGCTACTGTGTTCGTTACATATAACTTAGGTGGCGGTCAAGTAATATCTAGAGGGCCACTGATTTTTGCTCACGTACTGCTCAGTATAATGAGACTTATGTATTAAGTGAACTGCACTGTGCACTTGTTGATTAATTAAAATTTACTGTAGTGGCGGTCACACTTTATCTAGCGGGCCACAAAATAGGTCTTTTAGTTAATTTAATGCACACTATGCGGATATCGTTTCGTTATAAAATTGTAACGTTTACCGAATTACCATTTCGCGGCAATTCGCGTACTCAACCTTAAAGAATATTTTGGTTGTGCAAAGATTCCTTGTCACTTGATTGGATAGGATCACGGATATTGCTTATAACTTTTCGATATCCTACCGGCTGCGCCAATTATGTGTTCAACAATCTAGGCCAAACGGCTAAAGGTAAATAGCTGAAATTTTCACACAACATAGCTGAGACAATATCATCGTGCAATATGACGGCGTTTTTTAAAATTCCACCTGGAAGTATGTTTACCTGAGGTCAAAAGGTCAGGGAATTGCTTTGTATGAAAAACTTTTTTGTTTCTTGAGATATATATATTAAGTCGGATTACTATATCATATAGCTGCCATAGGAATAATGGGATAAAATTAACCTTTAGTATGAAAAACTTTTTTGTATCTTAAGATATCTTAACCAAACTTACAGATTATATGCTTGGGACTGTCTTTTACATTCTGACCAAATTTGGTCAAAGTCGGATTACTATGTCATATAGTTGCCATAGGAACAATATAATGCAAATTGTCGATCAGAATGAAAATAGTTTTTTTCGAAAGGAATCTCAGCCAAACTTATACTAAAGGTTACTTTGACTAAACTTAATTAACATTATTAACTAAATTTCATTTCCTCGAGCGAAGCGAGCATGGGGCGGAGCCCCCTAGTTACATAGTCCTCGAATGAATATGATATTGAATCATTTGAATTTGTTGAGCCTTAATTATTCGATAAAAATTAATTATAAAACAATTCTTTTATAACCTGTATTATTACTTGGGCTTTCTTCAATGTGATTCAAAAAGTTCACAGCTCTTGAGCGCCCTAGCACTTGGGCCACCTTATTGAAATGAACCCAATGCGACGAAGATCCTCCGCTTGGTCCCGTCTACGACTTCTCAAATCTGGAAGTTGAAAAATTATAGTGTTTGAGCTTTATCAAGGTCCTCATTACAGAGCTCGTTAGGGAAATGAAATTAAGGTTCTCGACAGCGTTGAATGAAACGTAAAACATATGCCATGACTCGTAATGCCTTGAAAATCTAGAAAAGCGTTTAAGAAAATCGTAAGAAGTCAACTGTGATACGTTGCACTTGACGACGCGTACTTCCTCGTCTGTTTCGTGAACCTCTTCAGTGAAACAGGGCCATTTATCTTGTGGAAGACGTAACCACTCCGGCCCAGGCTACTACACAACAAGTCTTGAGGGGAGGCTCCTTTGCTAGCTAAGTCTACAGGATTATGCTCTGACCGAACGTGAGCCCATTTTGTGGAATCGGTGCACTTCGTAATCTTGGACACTCGATCGGGGGTTTGTTTAACCACGCCAGAACTATTTGGGAATCCGTTTAGTAGAAATCGTCATATCTTTATACTGGAAGTTGAGGCAGGAGTGCCGTTGCGAGTTCCGCCAAAAAAGCAGCACCGCATAATTCCAAACGCGGCAAAGAGATAGTTTTAACGGGAGCTACTCTCGTTTTTGCTCCCAGGAGATGAACGAAGACCTCCGAGTTGTATTCGGTGCGAACGTAGATCGCCGCACCATATGCGCTCTGAGACGCATCACAAAACACGTGATTTTTCAATTTGGCCTTAGGATTATATTGGACCCACCGTGGAATTCGAATATATTGCAGCTCTGGATAGATAGATAGAAAGACTTGCCATTTCTGGACAAGATCAAGGGGGAGGCAGCTCTTCCCAGTTCAATTCCTTGAGCCATATTTGCTGCATAAAGATTTTAGCACGGACAATGAATGGTGCTAGCCAGCCAGCTGGATCGAAAAGCTTGGCTATCTGGGAGAGCACTTCACGTTTGCTGTAGACTGTTGCGAAGAGAGAAAATAAAACTCTTCGCTCTTGGCTTGCCACCGAATGGAGTTGGATGTCCATTTTCGCAATGGAAAGCCGGCACCGTCGAGTGCCTCGCGAAGCTCCAGGATGGCCTCTTTCCTCCACTCGCTCGAGGAAACTTGGCTTGCACGTCTTGAACAAGTTGTAGGAGGACTCGAATTGCTAAAAAAGGGGCGCAATTGGCTCCGAAGGTGACCGTTTTGAGCTCGTAGTCGCACAACTGGTCATCCTTCTTTCGGAAAAGGATTCTCTGAAAGGGTGTATGTTTTTTGTTTTAAGTAATATCGGCGTTGAACACATTTCACTGTTTCATATGACCCAAGTCTAGGTATTCCTGAATTACCGGAAGATGCCCAATACCCGGCGTCCAGACCAAGTAGAGCCAACGTTGATCTCAAAAGTCTGCATCTGACGCTACGTCATCGGCAACTGTAACAACTGTAACGATGTCAGCAGAGTTACCATCTAACTCTAAGCAAGCAATAGCTCTTTCCAACACTGCTAGGCTTGCAAGCGCAGCGTCAAAAACAGCGACTATACAGACCGGAATGAATCGCTACATACAAATAAAGCGAAAACTAAGCCCTCAAAAAATTCGAGGCAACAAAACCAAAATTAACTGCGCTAATACAACCCACACAGCTGGGGAATCAACAAACAACATCAACAGGTTTGCTGCGCTGGCTGATAATGAGCAGCTAACCGAAGTTGGACAAGGGGCTCCAAGAAATCCAAAGCCTCCACGAATATACATTCCGCAGAAGATATCCAATGCGCTTGAAAATAAATTTGTTGAACTTGACTTGAGCTAACTCAATTTCTATACGACAAACACATCGGCTGCTCTCAGTGACGCATCTCACAAACAAATACACTCCAAAACAATACTAGAAACAAATACTTCCAAATACGCGGTTATTTATTCTATGGCACAGATCATCCGGATGGAAAAGCACACGGTGGAACGGGTATTTTAATTAGAAACAGAATCAAACATAATTTTCATAAGAGATATGCAACAAACTATTTGCAATCTACATCTATAAATGTACAATCGGGTAACAGCAATCTTATCAACTTCACGTCCAGTAAGACCGGCACATTTGGCATGCATAACGTTCTCACACAACCAACAATTAACAAATTGAAGATGTGTGGAAAATTCTTAAATGAGCATAAATTATTGCAGCAAGACATAGTGAAAATGTTCAATGGGTTAAATGAAAACAGTTAGAACAAAAGTAAGAAAATTTAAAGCCCTCAATTTGAGTGAGAATAGAGTTGGATTAGAAACAAACAGCGCTTGGAGAGGATAAGAAAGAGAGCGACTTTGAACACAGAGCACTAGCGAATACAAAGGTAAAGCACCAAAGACGAAAATAGTTAAAAGCACAACAACAATAACAGCACAGATGCCGCGAACGAAAATATAAATGTAAATAATAACTTAAAAAGCACCAGCTGATTGAGCTTTACACAATCGAAAAGAGCACAGATAAGTTATGATAAGAATTTGAGACACTTTTAGAAATTTAAGTAAAGGTAGATTTGAAGCAAAATTGATTATAATGCGGAGCGCGAAAAAAGGCAGCCAACTCAGAGTGTTGGCGCAGTTCGAAGCAGTTGTTTTTTTTTTTTTTTTATTGTAACTCTAGTTTAGTTTTGAAATTCGTGAAGTCTAGTGTAAGTTAGCTTAGGGCGAAGCGAGAGCGCAATAAAGCTTTCGTTGTTCGCTCTGAGAGCGAATTCGCCTCGCTTCGCCATCGTAGGTAAGCTAGGCTTATACGTAAGAACATGGAATCAGTTGTCGAAATACAGTATTATACTCAGCACCGAATCGCTCTCGTTATCGCAAATCTATTAAATAAATAATTCTGTATTTAAAACGCCACCATACCCCTTTTCAAATAATAACTTATCATATAAACTCATATGAAATAAATAAGCTTTTCAGTGTCTGGGCAACAATAATAAAGTAT
Source organism: Drosophila kuntzei (assembly GCA_035042165.1). Classification (NCBI taxonomy): domain Eukaryota; kingdom Metazoa; phylum Arthropoda; class Insecta; order Diptera; family Drosophilidae; genus Drosophila; species Drosophila kuntzei. The sequence continues at coordinate 128,842 of JAWNLU010000513.1, read as the reverse complement.
AAAATAAAAGCTTAATTATAATTAATATTAATGAATTAGCTCCATAAGAATGGCCTTATGGTCATACTCCACTGAATGACTGCTCTCCTTTGCTTGCTCATTAGAAAATATAGCATTTTAATATTCCTTACAAAATAGATCAAAAATTCCTCGCCATGACATTCTCATCGATGTTGTCATTTTGTTGTAATTTTTGTTAGTGTTCTAACAGCGTCAACCGACCGCTGCTCAGACGAACTTCTTTTTGTCTGTTTGTGTTCGTTTTTTTGCTTCCCCTCCTTGCCGAACATCACGACGTTCACGTCTAGCGCTCACATTTTCGTTCGGCACTAAAGCCGAACTGCTGCTGGACCCGAAGTCGTCGTGTCAAAAAAAGACAACATAAAACAAATAACCAGACACGCCCGGATTGTGCAGTTTTTAATGTCGAAGGGTCCTGCGAAATCGACGTCAGTATGAGCGAAAGGACGAGAAAACGTGCTTCTTTTTGTAGGCAGGTCACATATGAGTTGAGTTTGGAGTCTCTTGTGATGGATTACGCACACCTTGCAATAATTATTCGTGGACTTAACGATATTTTTCAGTTTCGGGATTCAGTATCTCGCGCGGATGAGGCTAACCGTCAATTGATTGCCTCCATGCAAGGAAATCAGATGTGTGAAACGGACCAAGAGACGGGAAAACACACAATTGGTTGGCAAGATTATTGGATGCCGCTCGTCGTATCTAATACCCTATTTACACTGACGCATCATTGTAAAAGTTGCGAAAAAATGATGCGGAGCGCTTACACTGAGTCGCATCTTCGAAAACCGCTGTCAATGTCAAACACTCATAGAAAGAAGAAGAAACCCAAACAATTTTTATTTCTATAAAAAAACAAAGTGAAAATATTGTAAGGGAGCAAATTTAGCCGGGGCAAAACTCAGTCTCATCCGGGTTCCACTACAAGAAAATTTATATTTTTGCAGGCACACTGCCGCTTGCAACAAAACGACCCGTTGAACGGTCAGTCAGGGTATCGCGAATCTCGCCTTCACGCCGACACTGACCACCGCAACAAAACACAAAGAAACCAAATCGTGCACAAAACGAATATACCCTTTACTACAATGGCATGTGCATGCCAGCACAGAATACTCACACTTTCGCAAAACACCCTTGGCGGCCAAACTCGTAATCTTTAGTTTTTGGCCGACAATTCACAGGGTGGATTTTTATTTTATTCTAGATTCCAGTTTATATGATCCACTTTCAATTCGGATTCTTTTCTTTGACTTTACTTGACCTTACACTTTTACTTTTATAAAGCGCCGTGCGCAACTTAAAATCACTCCCGTCTTCGTTGGCGGTTCTCTCTCAACTCCCTCTCGACATTTTTAAGAACCGCAGCGGGTCCGCTCTCTCTGCTCTCATCGTGAGCTTCTGAGCGACTTGAATTCCACTCAATATTCATGGTGAGTCTATACGCCTATACGAAAATACAATTTGCTCAATGACGACACCGACACGATGGGGTAGTTTTATTTGCCGGTCCGGCAAGCTATGCCCCTACTCACAGCTGAGTATATTGGAAAATGCATAGGAAAGAAGAAGTTTTAAAAGATAAAGTTAAAAAAGAACTTTAAAAATAAATTAAAATATACAGAAAAGTATTAAGAAGGATAGAAAGAGGGTCAAGATTAAATTACGGAAGATAGAAAGATGAACTGAAAATCAATTCAATTCGAAATGTCTCTGAGGTGAGAGAAAATAGAAAGCTCAATAGAATATAGGGAGCGTTCAGAAGAGAAAACATGAAATAAAGAATTATAGTGAGCGCAGAGTACGCGAAAAGGATTGTGCAAAGCAAAATCAGTGGTGCATAAAGGAAGAGATAACGGAAGATAGTTTCTAATAGGTCTACAAGGAACAGAAAGGTTAAGACGACTTAGAAGAAAGGAAGAATCTACATCGCAGTTAATTAGTTTTTGGATAAAAACTAAACTAAATTCCTTCGACCAACGCTTTATGAATCCAAGCACGCCCCTTGCAGAATTAGTGATAGACGAAATGTGTAAATTAAAGTTTAGTTTAGAATCAAAAAGAACACCCAAATCTTTAACGGTAAATATACGTTGTAATGGGATATTATCAATTGTATAGGTTCCAAGATATGGTTTAGACCGACTAAAAGTCATAAACATACATTTAGAGCAATTCAGAGGAAGACGATTAGCCAAGCACCAAAGTTGCATAGAATCTAGGTCGTTTTGAAGTAGATTAAGTTGAGAAGGATCGTTAAATGAAAGAATTAATTTTACATCGTCGGCATACATTAGTATACGAGAATGTAATAATATAGAAGGAAGATCGTTAATAAAAAGAGTGAAGAACAAGGGCCCAAGGTAACTTCCTTGACGAACCCCAGAAGTTACGTAGACAGGTTTAGCGATTGTTGGAGCCTTTTGGTTAAATTTTATATTTTTAAAAAATTCTTATTAAAAATACGCGTCGAATGATACCTCGATCATTCCAATACGACATTTGGTTCAAAAGATATATTAATTTGAAATTTTTAAGGGCCTTCTCAAAATGAGATGAAAAATGAGTTTGTCTGTTTGTTTGTTTGTTTGGATCAAAGCGCTGAAAAAGCTTAAATTTTTTGATGAGGAATTGTTTTTTATCAAAAATCTAGAAACTTTTGTTCTACGACTTTAGCGGGAAATAGCTAAGATTTTTTTAGACAAGGTAATTAATTGTATGTATACCAACAACAACACTCATACATACATACAACCGTGATCTTGTTTTATATGTTATTGTAATAAAAATATATACTTATTTAATTTTTTTTTATTGTATATCTTTTAAGAAAATTTTCTTTTAAATTCAAAACTTAAATTTAAATTTTTGAACGCATTCTATTTTTTTTTCTGTTAACTTTATATAAACAATGCAAACAAATTTTGATTTTTACTTTAATTTTATTTTTGAAACGCTCGTTAATTTTTTTTAGTTTACTATATAATAATGTTCAAGGAAAATAATAAAATATAAACACAAAAAAATAACTCACATGTAAATGAATGTGTGTGTGTGTGTATGTGTCCAACGTTGGAAAGCTTTCCCACGGGGAACGACGTATGTGTGTGTATGATGATGTGTGTGTGTGTAGGGGATGATGTGTGTTAGTATTAGTATTATTTTCAATTTTTATTATATACAGGGGTGCCACAGAAATCGCTTCCGCTTGAATTTCACTTCAATTTCATTCCGCTGTGCCACAGCCCATTCCGCGGAATAATTTTGAGCGGAACGAATCAGCGCTCAATCCGCTGGCGGCAGATGCTGCCACCTTGACCAATTAGGATTTTCGAAGTTAGGGTCTGCGATGCTACATTTTTTAGTCTGAGTTCGAAGTAAGGTATTTTTTAAAAAATATACGGAACCACTTCTGTTTTCTTTAAATTCAGCATTAAAAAATAGCTATTTTGTGGTAAAACAAGCTTTACTGCAAAATTCTTTTACTTATTCTGCATTTCGTGAAAGCATTTGTGGGAAATTGTACTTCTGCCAGGTGGCAACGCCTTAAAATGGTCAAAAGCTGCATGGTCTCTTTTCTAATTTTCTGCCGCCGGAGCTCTTCGATGGCCAACAGTCTCGCTAAAGGCATTTTAAATTAATTAGTTACTTTGCGCACGTGCGGAAGATTGTTGGCTACAGTAAATTTTGGAACTTTAAATTGCCGCAAGTCACAAAATATTGCCAGACTGTTGATAGACAGCCTCTAGAGTTGTCAAGTAAATTTATTGTTTAAGGTGCAAAAAATAAATGTTAAAAATTTTTTTGTATATTAGCTATACAAAATCAATAACTGTATAAACAAATTAAATTGGATAAATCAAATAAGAAAAGTATTAAAAATCTATTGTTTTGCAATAATAAACTTAAGAAAGTTGCTAAACAAAAGCTTGGGAAATTTAATTTGAGAAGGTGGCAGTCCTAAGCAGTCTAGTTCGAAATGGTTGGAGAAAATGCTACAAAAACTAAATCACTCGAAGTTCTGTGGCACCTCGGAAATTTCCGCGCGGAAATGCTTTCAGCGGAATGATATTTCACAAGTGATTTCTGTGGCACCCCTGATAAGCATGGTTTTTACTTTTTTGGAATGGCACCAATAAAGAAACGAATGATATGTCCACTTTTTGCCAATAATCCCAGCTTGTTTGGACTTCAGAAAAAATATGCTTTTCTACCAACAATGGCAGCAGAAAGCTATTGGCTGCAACTGGGAGGCAAAAAAATACAAAATTAATTTTGCAATTAATTGCAAAAAAATAAAATAAGCCAGCCTCGTAATATGAAATTTTACTCACGAGATCTATTTTCAAGAAACAGTTACTAAAAGTTTCGGATCGCTTTGCGAATTCTGGATTAGATTTTCTTCACCAACTTTTCTTACACTTTGGGTAAATTTTCACTCCTTACTCGACAAGTGCACTGGTTGGCGGTCACGATCAGAAAGAAAGTGGCGGCGCTTCCTCCAAGCTAAGTAACCTCTCTCCGGAAGTCGGAGATAGTTGTCAAATACAATCTCTGCCCCTTGACAAAAAAAAGTTGCCTTTTGAGTAGAGCTGCGGTCTGACTTTCAACCCCCTAACACCCATAGGTGGTGCATTATGAGGAGCAATTTAAAAAAAAAGCAAAACAAAAATTATTTTTATAATAATAATAATTTTGTGCCTCATAAATGCTAATAAGTCTGATTCAAAAATAAAATTATAAACTTATGTTATGTTTAGCCGTTTTGGTACTGAATAAAAATACTACTAATTATAAATGCAAGCATAATCTACTACTAAGACTAAAACTAACCCAAAAAAAAAGTGGTGCATACTTTCGGGCTGAAAAATAATTTAAGAGACGCGACTGGCAGTTACATCGCTCGCCATCTAACAAACAACGACTTAAAGATGCTTCACGCAGGCTCAGCAAAGCTCTAAAGCGTGAAGAAGCGGATGCCCAGCGCCGGTACATACAGAAATTATCGCCAACCAGCACAAAGCACCCATTGTGGAGGGCACATCCAAATCTAAGTGCGCCAATCGAGACAGTAATCCCAATAAGAAACTCTTCAGGCTACTGGAATGAAAACATCCGTAGAGATCTTAACATTCTATCCGCAAAAGATGAAATAGCACAACAAAAGGCGAACTACATCATCAAGCTATCACTGCATCTGAATCTTCTAGCAAGGCGCTTAACTCGGATTTGCAATCGAACCCGCCTCCAACGTAACGACCTCCCAGCCCATCAGTAATATATCGGGGCCCCTAGACCTTAATCAGTTGACTTGACTGTAAATAAGTTATAATTACAAGATTTGATTAACTTATTGTAAGTCTCCACCCGGAGAAGATTCAATAAATAAAGCAAAGTAGCCCGGAGTCGGAGTAAAATGGATTTATAACAGGCGCAAAGATGAATTGGAGAATCTTGCGCAGGAGTTGGGATTAGATAAAGAGGGAAAAGTCAAAGATCTTCGATCACGCCTCTCGCCGGCGATCAGGGAATTCAGTTTCTTGCCTGAAGTGTGGGCTCGGTTGGCGGAGGTAGAAGGGCAAATGCCAAGTTAAGGGAATCAGGAACCGTGAGTACCATGGCGGGGTCATTGGGAAAGCAGCGGCAAAATCGCAATCGGATATTCCGAAATTAACAGATGGCGCCCGAGCAGGGACTTCTGGAGATAATTTCGACTGTTTTTAACAGAGCCCACTCCAACGGGGCACAAATCGACAGATGTTAGTTTCTCTCGCGGATTCATGCCCGCATAGGATTTGGGGGGACTAAGTTTTTCTTTTCTCTTCAAAATTTTATTTGTACAAATTTTATTTGTATAAATTTATTTGTAGCATATTTCTTTCACATATATATATTTTATTTTATATTTCTATATATCTATATATTTTATATTTTTTATGTTTTTATATATATTTGAAAAGATTTTGTTTTGAAAATTTAAAGCTTTTCCCAATAAGAATTTAGATTTCTTATAGGAATCTATATATCTTTCTTAGTTTTTTTTATGAAAATTTTCCCCCTGAGCATACATATTTTTCCGCGTGGCACACAAATCTCGGCTCGCCAGAAAAAGTCACAGACACAGACACAGAACGGCCCTAATCTCGGCCAGACATACCCCCAGAAAATTCTATTTTTTTCTCCTGAAAAGGAAAAGATCAAAACCAAGGCCAGACAGCAGAAACAGGGGCATTCAGGTCGTCCCGCATAGATTCATTTTGGCATCCTCCAGAAATTTCGATTCAGTCCTTTCTTCGGGTCGCAGCATTTTTTCGGGTTATTTTTTTCCGCGCTTTCAGAGCACGAGAGCGTCGGCAGAGCTACAACGTCAACAGAGTTACAACGTCGGCAGAGCTACAATGTCAGCAGAGCGACAAAAGCAGAGCAACAGTATTTTTTTTCAACGAGTAAGCAACAAGAGCGGGTAGAGCTACACTACTAGCTCTGGCGCTACAAGAGCGGGCAGAACTACACAGCTAGCTCTGGCGCCACAAGGGCGGGCAGAGCTACACAGCTAGTTCATAGGTTCCGCGGCAAGGCTCGTCAGCTCGGGCATTGATTCAGTTCGCAACTCCCGAAGATATCAGACGTTTTTATCAACCAGTCTTCGAACCGCAAAGTGATGACACGTTTTATTTTAAATCAACACTTAATACTCAGTTCGCAACTCGCAAAGGGATCAGACGTTTTGATCACAAGTGGCTCATAAACCAAAGTCAACACTTAGTTCTCGACTCGCAAAGAGAACAGACGTGTGTACAACAAGTGCTCATCAACAATTAACATACTTAGTTCGCGACCTCCGAAGAGATCACACGTGTTTTAAATCAACAAACAGTCTTTTCAGTCCGCGACTCTCGAAGTGAACAGACGTGTAAGCAATTACCTTAGTCCTCGCAAAGCAACAACACGTGACTCAATCGTTGATCACACGTGTTTTCATCAACGAATACTACCGATGACCCAAACGAGGGAATTGAAAGAAACAAGCAACACACTTTGATGAACTCTGTGCAGTAATGAAAATAACACAAAATATATAAGTGAGTTGTAAACGATAGTTCGATAGTTTAAATACTACCGATGACCAAAACGAGGGAATTGAAAGAAACAAGCAATACACTTTGATAAACTCTGTGCAGTAATGAAAATAGCACAAAATATATAAGTGTGTTGTAAACGATAGTTTGAATATTACCGATGACCAAAGCGAAGGAATTGAAAGACACAAATAACCCACTTTGATAAACTCCGATGACCAAAACGAAGGGATTTAAAACAAAACGGCACAATTTAATATACACTCTGAATTAAACCAATGACTTGAACGATGGCAACATCAAAATTTGATATGTTGCTTGTACACGATAGTTCGATAGTTTGAATAATGCCGCGAGATAAGAAAAAAACAAACTTAATAAACGCTGCGTCGGAATACTTATAACTGGCCGATGCACAAACTGTATGGATTAATTGAATGCGATATGTTTGAAGATTTTAACAATACGTACAATAAATTCGATATATATTAATGTATGTAATTGTAGAAATATTGAATAATAATGTTGGGTTTACATTGGGGCACAGAGCTGGCACAGTGACTGCCACAGTGTGCCACTTTCAATGTGAACACCAGTTTCATTCGTTTCCGCAGAGACTGGCACAGCTTTGCTATAAAATCGTTTGACAGCTTTTTCCAAGGAACCAGCTCTAATCAACCCTGTTTTTATGCGCCAAACAGATCGAGCAAGTTGGTTTTTCTGGCACACTACGCCACCGGTAGTTTTTTGTTTACATAAAAAAAAAAACACAAAACTCTGTCGCTAAAGCAATTTTTAAATCATTTATTCTGAAGTACGGTCCAATGAAGACGTTCATTACGGACATGGGAACAGAATATAAAAACTCAATTATAAATGAATTGTGCAAATATCTAAAAATAGAAAATATAACATCTACTGCACTCCACCACCAGACAGTTGGAACAATAGAAAGAAGTCATAGAACATTCAATGAATACATACGATCTTATATATCGGTTGATAAAACTGATTGGGACGTATGGCTTCAATATTTCGTTTTTTGTTTCAACACGACCCCCTCAATGGCACATAATTATTGTCCATATGAGTTAGTATTTGGTAAAACAAATAATTTACCAAAACATTTTAATAGTATAGAAAACATAGAAACAATATATAATATAGATGATTATGCTAAAGAAAGTAAATATAGATTGGAAGTAGCTTATAAAAGAGCTAAAATTATGCTAGAGAAACATAAGAAAAATAATAAGGAATTATATGATCAGAAAGTAAGAAACATAGATATATCAGTAGGAGATAAAGTTTTACTGAAAACCGAAACAGGTCATAAATTAGATTTTAAATGTACAGGTCCGTATAAAGTAACGGAAATAGGACAGAGAGATAATATCATAATAACAGATAATAAAAATAAAAAGCAAACAGTTCATAAGAATAGATTCAAAATTTTTATTTCTTAATCAAATTTAGTATGGCCATACATAAACATAAATACTTTACATACATAAGAAAAAATTTTTATTTCATAATTTCATTTTCAATATTGTTTGTAAGTACAATTTCCAAATAAATAACAATAATAATTAATATTAACAAAAAAAAAAATTAAAAATTAAAAATATTAATAAAATAACTTCATAGAATTACGTTATTTTTCAAAAAAAGAGAGATGTAGTATGTTCACTTATCGAATGCACACTGTACTCAGTGTTATGCATAAATAATATTCTAGATACATTGTGACACTTTGTCACAACATAAACAAAGACCCAAGCATATTTCAAGTGCTGGTAATTTGACCACACATGCTATGGGCGCTCAATGTGAAGAGTCAGCATATTTTAAGTGCGATCGCTCCGTCACCACGTGAACATGGTATGCTCTCTCTTATGTAGCGACGTGACCGCCGCTACTCACATATACATATATAGATATACTCACACAGACTGCTTCGCTGCCGGCGTCTCTGGCAGCGGCGCTTGCAGTCTTAGCTGTACGAACCAATATGTAATTAGCTTAAGAATATTCGAATAAAAGCATTGAGAGAAGACAGACGTCTTCCACAAACCAATACAACTCGACTACTTTCGGGAACCTGAGTTAGCTTAACATCGCCAGCTGAAGCTAACTTTACAGACTATTAATGGACGACTCCCAATGGATGACTCCTAATGGAGACTCCTAATGGACGACTCCCAATGGACGACTCCTGAAAGACGACTCCTAATAGTCGACCCCCAATGGACGACTCCTGCTGCAGTTTGAGTGCATTTTCACTCAAACTGTTGCTGCAGGTCAGGGGCATGAGGGGCTTCAATGCATATGTGTCCTCCCTGTCTTACCCAAAATTGAGGGAGTTGCCACTCCCCCTGCGGACTCTACTCGCCGCATTGGCAGATACTACCTATCATTAACTATAAAAAACAAATACATAGTTATTTAGATTTCTGATACGAAACAATTCCTCATCAAAAAATTTAAGCTTTTTCAACGCTTTGATCCAAACAAACAAACAGACAAACACGTCATTCGACGCGTATTTTTAATAAGAATTTTTGAAAATTATAAAATTTTACCAAAAGAGTCCAACGGCCCCACTAGCTGCAATCATTAAAATTTGGCCCCTATCACTTACACCCCCATATCTTACAAACCAGGTGAGTTACCAAAAGTCTTAGTATGCACTTTTGTTAGGTAAAGTCATACCTTTCGATCGGTATATAACTCAATCCGATCGAACAGTTATGGCAAATTTTCCATTCTGCGTGTATATATTGCTAGTCGCCTTTTGCACACTTCGTGCTGTTCACCGAAGATTTGATGTGCTTGCAGTGTTCTGTATTATATTGTTCGAGTAATTGTTCTAATTGTTCGAGAAATTGTGCGGTTGTGTTTTCCCTTGCGCATCGCTTGTGGTCCGGAATACGCCTGCCACACCTGTTCAGTGGAGTGCCGCTGGCGTGCATCTACTCACTGTTTCTGAAATTTGATCCCGTGGACGTCTCGCCAGGCTGCAGCGGCCCATAATTCGTTGCAGCGCACGCAGGAGAGGGGGAGACTTTGCTCTTTTGGCGCCTTTTTAACAGCAATTGTGTTAGTAAATGCAAAAACAAAACTTTCTAGTTTGCTTTTACTTCTACTGGCCAGCTGATCGTAGAGTTGCCCTATTTGAACGGAGTTGCCGGACACTGCTGCTCCACTTGGAGTTGCCAGATCGCCCAAACTGTCACAAGCTGCGCGCCAAGTTTGAATTTGCTCAGATTAGTGCGGATATGCTCCACTTGGGGTTGCCAATCTGCTTAAGATCGCCCAAACTGTTACAAGCTGCGCGCCAAGTTTCAATTTGCACAGATTATTGCGATTTTAAAACTTTTAATTGCGAGGAGTATTCGAGATAATTGCTAGTAAATTTGTATTTGGAGATAAATCTGAGCTGCATTGACTCTTTTACTGATCTCTAGCGCAGAAAAAGAGATAAGGTCACGGAACCGGCCCCCTTCCGCTTAGGCGGTGCTCATATAAAGGGGCCCTGGATACCGACTCGGGGCGGTATAACCCCCACTGGTTAAAAGTCGAGAGAAATCTTTGGCCACCGAGGGACTGATGGATGATACGGCGCAACGACGCCCGTTGGTGCAGCGCACACCAGAAGCACACCAAAAGCAGCAAACTCCGGGAGCACAATCTCCCATGCAAGAGGAGGATGAAAACCAGGAGCATGCGACGTTTAAAGGAACGTTAAAGACAATGGGATCCGCACTCGATGGTCTCTCAGTGCTCTTTGGCGGCCAACGTCATATAAACACGTTGATGAGAGATGAGCTGGCAAAACTAATGGAACTCCATAAGTTGTTAACTAGCCTGTGCTCGCCATCCCTTGCCATGGTTGAGGTGCAAACTACGCCATCGCTAGAGCAGCGTTATAGAGCAGTTGCAAATACTTGTATAATTGGCGAAGTGCATAGAGTGTGCACAAAGTGAGGCGAACTGTAAGAGGAGACACCTGCTTTTGGAGCTAAAAAGTTCATCGACTGAGAATTTGTGCCACCTCAGAGATGAAATTGGGCAAGTTCTTGGAGGCAACCTGGAGACGCGTGCACTGACACAGGAAGTGCCATTTGAAGTCAGAGACATGGATGAGATGACCTCTGCAGATGACCTCATATCTGCGTTCAAGTCACAACTTGATGTTGAACTTAGCGCCAAGTCCATAAAAAGACTACGGCCAGTTTTCAGCGGAACCCAGAGCGCGATCATCAGTCTGCCACTAGCTGTAGCTGACAAAGTTCTCGAAGTTGGGAAAATCAAGATTGCGTGGTCAGTGTGCAAGATAGGCAGGCAAGCCACGTAGCCGGAAGCCAGCGCTGTCCTGCCGCAGCAGACAAAGGGGAAGAGCACACATTAGTCATGATTAGGTTCCTGCAGCTGAATCTCAACCATTGCGAGGCAGCTCAGGATGTTCTAACGCATGCCATACTGAACTGAACGTGAATGTGGCTCTTATCAGCGAGCCTTATAGATGTATCCCTGGCGGAAATTGAATTAGGGGTCTCTCAGGAAAAGCGGCAATTTGGAAGTGTGGTGGGCCTACTCCGCAGTTTGAAATGGTCTCAAGAGCATTGGATATACAGCTGCTACCTCCCCCGAGCCTTAGCTACGCAGAATTTAGCAATGCATTGGACGAGATTGTGATCGATGCCCAGAACCACAGCCCGGTCATCATATGTGGAGATTTTAATGCGTGGGCTTTGGAGTGGGGAGTTCTCTCACTAATGCTAGAGGGCGATGTCTGCTCGAAGCATTCGCGATTCTGATTTGGCCTTATTAAATCAAGGTTCCCGTCACACCTTCAGCCGCGCCGGTACAGGGTCAATTATCGACTTCACTTTTGTCAGCTGCTGTCTGTTTCCCTCGTCAAATTAGCAAATAGGAGATCATTACACCGCGAGTGACCACGAGCCCATCCTGTTTTCCATTGGATTACCGCGCAGCAGAGACTTGAGTCAAGCGCCGAGAGACATGGCCTACAAGGAGAACACACTGAACTGTCAAACCTTTGCTACCATGATGAGCAATCTTACTGTTTCTGGCACAGCAAAAAATATGACAGATCAGCTGTCACAGCTTGTTCAGCAGGCCTGTGACGCTAGCTGGTGGCAAGTATGTCATATAAACGACATCACAGACCAGCTTACTGGTGGAACGATGAGATTGCTGAAGCTCGCATGAGCTGCCAATCTGCAAGACGACAATACCAGCGCGCTAGAAGAAGGGAGAGCGAAAACTGGCAAGCACTTCAATTGCGGTTTAGAGATGCCAGGAGGGATTTGAAAAATGCAATTCGCACCAGCAAGCGAGAGTGTTTCCTCCAATTATGCGATTCGGCGGATCCCTGGGGGAAGGCATACAAGTTGGTTGTTAAACGAATCTACGCCAACAGACATGAACCACCGAGCGACCCCACGCAACTTAGAGCGATTGTCGGAAAACTCTTCCCACATCGTGAGAACAACCCAGTGCACAGATACGGCTTTAGGAAGTCATTGTCCACCATTGACGCAATTCGGAAGGTGACGGAGATAGCAGCAAAAGCAAAGGATGGCACCAGATGGAAAGGCGGATCCAAGCAATATTGCTTCATTGCTACACTTGATGTCAAGAACGCATTCAACACGGTGGACTGGAGAAGCATTCTCGATGCGCTGAGACATTTTGGCGTCCCGCCGTACCTCTATGCTGTGGTGAGTAACTATTTCGGCAATAGACAACTGCGATACTCCACTTCAACTGGCACTGTGTCACATAGCATCACAGCCGGTGTGCCCCAAGGCTCAGTTTTGGGGCCCATTCTGTGGAACGCTATGTATAATGGAATCCTGCGACTGACACTCCCAGACGGCTGTCAAATCATAGGATATGCGGACGATGTTGCTCTCGTGGTCGTTGCCAAGTACCTAGGAGAGGCTGAAAGCATTTGTAGTGCGGCAATTGCACTAGTGACGCAGTGGCTCCACTCAGTAGGTCTGGAGCTGGCCACCCACAAAACAGAGGCCGTGCTCGTCAGCAGTCGAAAGAGGGTTGAGACGGCTCGCATCAGAGTCGAAGATAGCTTTGTGACCTCGAAAAGAGCCATTCGATACCTGGGAGTTATGATCGACACTCGCTTAAGCTTCCGGGAGCACATGGCATCCGTGCAGGAAAAAGCAGCACACTCGAGTCGCGAACTGTCCAGAATCATGCTGAATACAAGGGGACCCAAGCAGGAGAGGCGGATGTTGCTAACGAGCGTCGTCCGCTCAATCACGCTGTATGCTGCGCCAATTTGAGCAGACTCTATGAAAGTGAAGAGCTATGGCAGAGGTATACAAGCGACATACCGGCTCTGTGCATTACTCGGATGCAGTGCATTCAGAACGGTATCAGACGACGCCGCTCTGATCAAGGCAAGCAAGGGACTCGAGCTTGACTCGCTGGCAGGCCCGATGGAACGCATCATCTAAGAGCCGTTGGACGCATCGCCTCATACCCAACATCAAGCGATGGACCGAGCGCAGACACGGAAGTGTCAATGGTTGCTGGCTCAGTTATTACTCCTGAGAACTTGGTGGAACTGATGATAACAAGATCCGAAGTTTGGGAAGAAGCTTGCCACTTTGCGACTTTCATCATGCGGGAGCTGCGCAGAGGCGAGAGAGAGCGAAACAGATCGGAGTAGAGGTAAAATATGTTAATATGTTAATACATAGCTACATACACACACAGACACACACACACAGACACATCCAAAGACACACAGACACATCCAAAGACACACAGACACATCCAAACACACACACACATAGACACATAGACACACAGACATGTCTTAGCATGTCTTAGCTTGTCGTACGAGGCGACTAAGAAGACACGGGGATTTTTCTGTTAGAGACAACCTCTTGCAGGTGTAAAGATTCTGATTGTCATTGTCACAGTTAAAGCAACTCGTAACCTCCGGCATACTGCCAGGTATCCCCTGGATAGGCGAAACACACCCGTGGTATATCGTCGAGGAATACCGAAAAAACTAGTTTCAACTGAATTCATATCAAAACAAGGGGGCTCCGCCCCCTGCTCGCTTCGCTCGCGGTACAGTCGACCATACTCGACTGTCGGAGACCCCGTACTTGGTATGGAAAAAGCAAAGACTGGTGAAAATTAATTTATATTTTAGTTAAACATTGATTCGTCGAAGGGTTTTATATAATATTTAAAAACATCAAATAATCAATGTAAAGTCGAATAGACATATGTGTTAGAGAGAGCGAGACAACAATATATGTATTTCCAAGATCGGTTAAGCACACGCATACACACTAATGTAAGCACGAGCCAAAACAAAAGAATTTTCTAGATTAGCATTTATAAATATGAACATGATGGATTATGAACACGACAAATAGCTAAAATCAGCTGAAATTAAAATAGGAGTTGACACAGCCGGGATTTGAACCCGCAACCCAATGTCAAAATAGGATTACAAAGTATGGGGACTCAACCCGTTGAGCCATCATCTAATATATTTCAAAATTGCTTGTTAATTAATCTTATTGAAAACAAGGGGGCTCCGCCCCCTGCTCGCTTCGCTCGCGATACAGTCGACCATACTCGACTGTCGCTATATCATCCGCAAAGCCAACGATGCGGATGCCATGTGGCATGGGCAATCGTAGCACAGCGTCATACATGACGTTCCACAGCGTTGGGCCCAGCACTGATCCTTGAGGGACTCCACCCGTGATCTTGTGCTGCATTCGTCCATTGGAGGTGTCGAACAGCAAAACTCGGTCCCTGAAGTAGCTGCATATCAGGCTTATGATATACTCCGAGATCCTCAGCTGGTGCAATGCTCTTACTATGGATGACCAGCTTGCCGAGTTAAAAGCATTGCGCACATCCAATGTTGTGATAAGGCAGTACTGCTTTTTACCACCTTTCCAGCGTTCTCCCTCTATAGCCTTACTAGCTATTTCCACCACGGCATTGATGGCGTCGATTGTGCTCCGCTTTTTTCGAAAGCCATATTGCCAGTCGGAAATGCCTCTCCTTGCGTCTAGCTCTCCTTCCAGCCTGTTGCAGCTAATGCGTTCAAACAGCTTCCCGACGACATCTAGCATGTACAAGGGCCTGTAGGCAGACGGGCCATCGACATTAACTCCTTTTGGAAGAACCAACCGTTGCAGCTTCCATCTCCTCGGCACAATCCGCAGTCTTATGCAAGCATTAAAAAGGTTCGCAAAAAGGGTTGACTACCCTAGAAGGTACTCCGTCTGGGCCTGGCGCTTTGCTGGCTTGTATGCGTGCTGCTGCTTCTAGTATTTCAGCTGACTCTGTATACCTCGGTGCTGTACGCACAGTGCCTGCAGTGAGGTTGGTGTGAGGGTGCTCCGGAAAAAGAGTTGAGACGATGGTTACCATCTGTTACGGGTCAGTGGGCATTGAACGCCTTGCCAGCTTACCCATTACCACCTTGAAGGTTGTTGAATACGTCTCGCAGCCAAACACTGCCTCCGAGCTTCGGCGATGGCTGTGCTCCACCAGTGAACCGGTTTGCGGCCGTTTCCACCTTTCCTTTTCTGCAACATTGAGGCGTCACAGGCTCGTTTTATTGCCAAGGCGGTATTTTCTGCATATTCATCAGCATCCTGACTGACCTGGATCTGTGTATTTTCCAACATGATAAGGAGGGCTCCTTCGTCCAGCGTCTCGTGAGACCAACTAGAAAAGCTCGGCTGTCTCGTCCGATGCATGCTTGATCCGATGGTGTACAGAATTGCTTGGTGGTCGCTATGCGTATGCAGGTTGGATACCGCCCACCTAGCATTCCGAGCTAGACATGCGCTAGCGAACGTCAGATCTATCACTGATCCTCTACCTGCCTTAGTGTAGGTGTGCTTGTTGCCTGCAAATGCATCAAGGAGAAGCCTTCCCCTTGGAGAGGTTCGAATACTACCCCATTCGGTGGCCCATGCATTAAAGTCTCCAGCAATGATTACTGGCGACCGGGCTCTCGCGTCAACTACAATGTCGTCAAGAATTTCGGCGTATTCTGCGATCGGAATACTGGGCGCAATATAGAAGCTATATATGCTGATTCCATTACATTTGGCTCGCACAAATCACCTCGACCTTTTCTGCTCTCTAATTTGGAATGCAGGATTGGCACAACTCCAGATAGCTGCTCCAACACTGTGATTCTGTAGCCAACTTCCATCCTGCTTCGACCTGTGAGGCTCGCACAATATGGCTATATCAATTTGCTTCTCGCGCACTGTTTGCATTAGCATATCCTGCGCTTCTCTGCAATGGTTTAAGTTAAGCTGCTTAACGTATGGTGTCCCGTTTTTTTTAACTCCAGCTCTAGTGCAGAGTATACAGAATGCAATGTTTTGGCAATCTTTGGATGGATGACCCTCTCCACCGCAGTTGAAACCGCTTTCGGACGCGTCATGTTTGTTTCTGCATCGGGCAGCCGTGTGTCCAAATTCAAGGCACTTATAACATCTGCGTGGGTCGACCATATTGCGAATGCTGCACATTGCCCATCCTATACGGATTTCTCTCATCATTAGCAATGTGTTTGCAATGTGTTTGCAACTTCCTTTGAGAGAAACAACGATGCTGTCTGTGTGCCACGGTAGCCTTTACATCGGGTAAGTCGCCCTCGATGTGTTTGAGCACCTCCAGTGTAACATCGTCCGCTGTTGACCATCCAGGAAGATCTTTAATCTCTACACGTACCTTCTCCGAGATCACCTTTACCTCCACTGTCTCACCCAGTGCTTTTTGTACAGCCTCGTGCCTATGTGTCTTTGTCTGTGTGTGTGTGTGTGTGTCTGTGTATGTGTCTGTGTATGCTTAGACATGATTCCGGTCTTCTGTGCACGTTCACTGGCGCGCCTGTCGATGGAGGGAGCTCGCACCTGAAAGGTGGACAAGACGTTCAGTGAAGGCCTGGTAGATGATCGCTTACCCTCTTCGAGCTGGATTGGAAGCATCTTGGCACCTGCCAGATGACTGGTGAATACGTGGCTCCTGGTTTTCCATATATGCCCCTGGCATTAATACTAATACTGGCTGCACACTCAAGATGGCTTTGAGTGTTTTTCAATAGGCGTACTGTTGTTGTGCCGTCCCCTGTCACACGCACAACACGATGCCCGCACAATAGCCGCCTCCCTCACTATGAGAACGGAGTCGCCGCCGCTGCGACGGCACTGATGAAACGCGAACTGCGGCACAAATTGCCACAGATTTATTCCAAAATAATGTAAACAATTTTTTTATTTAATTATGCGCACCCATGTGCGCTTATTAATTGTGAACAATCAACTAGCTCCAGCTGGAACCGATCTTACATCCCTGGCAATCGAACTGGTTCACGCACGAATTACTTTATATAAAGTTGCCAGATTACTCGCAGCATACATTTTACATTAACGAGGCGGTAGATTTGAATGCATGTTTGAATATTTATAATATAATAATATAATGCGAATCAATTTACGTATGAATATTTCTTATTGATATATCAATATTAAAATCAATGCATATATGCATAGCATGCTAATTCGCATGATATTGCAAACAAGAATGATGCACACTGGGCTTCCTGCGTGCAGGAAGACTACCAACAGATGACGCCACGTGATAAACGCATGTGGCAACCCTGTTTAGCTTCTATCGTTGAGTAGCAACACTATCAATCATCGATTGACTCACGACGACGCCGGAGCAAGGTTTTGATACAACCGACCCGCAGCCAACTTGAATTGATAAAAAGCGCACCAAAGACACTTGTATTGAATCTCATTATTAAATATTAATCTTAATTAATCCGCGCATTAGTTAATTCATTTCACATAAAACAATGCGCTAAACGCACAGATCATCATATCCCCGGAATGCAACATACAATACGAAACGGCAATTCTTTGGCCAACGGGCATATAACGGGTCGCGGATCTGACCTCCTGCCAACCGCACCGTTACGGCGGCGTGCCCACAAACGGGGCCCTGCCGACTGATTCGGAGCGGTATAACTCCCAAAGGTATAAATATACATAAATATTTATATATCGGAGTCGAAAACATTATTATGTTGTTCAAGATGTTTAATAACTTAGCCGTTCTATGAAAATCGAGAGTGCAGTGAGTCTCTGCGTGTGTTGTCTCTCAAGACTAATTGCCAAGTCACTTCCTTTGACACCCAGACACACCAGAGCCACACTCGATGACAGCCTCTGTTGTCATCCCACTCTGAGACTTGCTCAACACTAGTTAGATTCACAATACTAGTTATCACTATCAAAGTAAGCCGCGCAATATGAATTATCCCATCTCCGACACGGCCATTCTGACAAATAACAAGTCCTCGTTTATGCAAAGATACTTGATCTTACAAATCCTGTATATTATAACCCTATTCCCCAAGCAATTGAATACATTTCAAAAACTAAAGTTTTTCCATTTTTTCTTTAATTTCTTAAAAATAAACAATATTTCATTATTAACAATATCTTATCTTATTAACATCATATTCCTTTTACTATGCAAAACAAGGGGGCTCCGCCCCCGTTCGCTTCGCTCGCGGTGCTACAGTCGCGCACACGCGACTGTCGGAAACCCCGTACTTAGTATGAAAAAATATTTTGTTTAATCGACTGTGGGATACCCAGAACCTAGGCACTTAAATGCGCTTGCAGTGTTCTGTATTAAATTTTCGACACGGCCATTCTGACAAATAACACGTCCTCGTGTATGCAAAGATACTTGATCTTACAAATCCTGTATATTATAACCCTATTCCCCAAGCAATTGAATACATTTTCTTTTTTCTTAAAAATAAACAATATTTCATTATTAACAATATCTTATCTTATTAACATCATATTCCTTTTACTATGCAAAAAAAATGCAGATCATGTAAAAAATACAGGTCAGGTACCACACCATGAGCATCGATACATACTGTTTACATACTGTCTCTTTTAACAGTTTCTATTCTGTCTCTTTCAACAGTTTACATACTGTCTCTTTCAACAGCGCACATACTGTCTCTTTCAACAGCTTCTACTGTCTCTTTCAACAGTTTACATACTGTCTCTTTCAACAGCTTCTATACTGTCTTTTTCAACAGCTTCTGTATCGCTATCCAGCTCGATGGGTACCTGTCCATCTGGAAGTTTTCTTAAGCTTTCGTGTGGGTATTTGTATAGCCTGTTACTTTGTAAAGATTTTAGTGTGTATCTGTCACCATCTAAAACCTCAATCACTAAAAATGGGCCTCTGAACTTGGGGTCTAGCCTTGTCTGGTTCCTTTCGCTATTCTTGAGGAGAACATAATCGCCAACACTATACTTAACAACCTTAGCTTTGTCTTTGTCAAATCTTAATTTATCGTACACTGCTGCACATTGCATGTTCTTCACAGCTTGCTCTCTTATTTTGGGTAACTCAACTTCGTTCTCGATCTCATTAATTGGAATTAAACCCAATGGTCGAGCAACCTTGCCAATTAAAAGCTCTAAAGGACTCGACTTTGTTACACGATTTATTGTACAATTCAGAGCTAATTGTACCTCGTTCAAAGCATCCTGCAACGTTCGATTACTGGTCTCAACTGCAGTCAACAAATTTTTTAAAGTACTCATAACTCGTTCGACCTGGCCGTTAGCCCGACTAGCACCAGTAGCGATTAGATGAAGTTTTATTTTTTGAGAAGAGCAAAACTCGGCAAACTGTGCACCAATGAAGCTTCTACCTTGATCGGCTACCAGACGAGTTGGCACACAAAACCTAGCTTGTATGGAGTAATTGTATTTATACGTTCATGTCTGCATAAGCATGTGCACACAACTGCAATATGTGCCCCCAACAACTTATAAATGCACACAACTGCAACATGTACCCCCCAGCAACATATCGATACGGCAGCACCATAATTTTTGAATCAGCAACGGCCAAACTAATCTGGCAACAGAAGTGCATCATCTTCTGGTGCAGCTATTGCTGGACAAGGTCACAGCAGCAACATGTACCCCCAACAACACTCGCATGCTACATAATCATCCATGCAGCAAAACCTGCAACACTTGCCTCCCAGCAACTTATGGATACAACAGCAGCGGCGGAAACAATCCTGGCAACAGAAATGCAACATCTTCTGGTGCAGCTCATGCTGGCTAAGGCACAGCAGCAACATGTGTCCCCAACAACACGCGCATACTACAGCAACATTCTCACAGCAACAGCAGCTAATAAAGCATTTTTAGCAACTCCGGCCAGAGCTGTTGTAAACAGCTGCTATATTGCTCCAAGTCTCTTCCTTGACGAATACACTGCTGTACTGGATGACATAGCCCAGGACGCGAGGAACAAGTCACCCTTAATGATTTCTGGCGATTTCAATGCCTGGGCAAGCACCTACAGCAAAGCAGGGAGGGAATCCATAATTGATCTGACCTTTGCCAGCCCAGAGATTGCCCGCATCAGCCGATGGCATGTTTCTGATACCTACGCGCACAGTGATCACCGCGCCATAATCTCAGAGCTCACTCCGACGAGAAACGGACAGACTCCTGCACCTCCAAGTAGTTTTGGCTATAAAGCAGATACACTAAGCATCGGAAGATTCCTTTCATCAATTCAGGGGCTTAGCGACAGTAGCGACGCTAACACCTCTGCTAATATGATAGCAGAAGTTATCACCAGAGCATGCGACGCATCTATGGCAAAGGTTCGCAAAGGTGGCAACCCACACCAGCCTGTTCCCTGGTGGAACAATGACATTGCCAGAGCACGAAAAGACTATCACGCGGCAAGGCGTTTGTGCCAAAGACACAGAGACTCGGCTGCCTACGAGTCCTACGCCCGGAGCTTCAAACTGAAGCGGAAACTCCATAAAACAGAGCAAAGCCCAGCAAATGCTGGGGGGAAATCCTTGAGCTCTGTGAGTCTGCTGATGCCCAGCCCTTTGAATCGGCGTACAAGCTGGTCATGGGAAAGCTAGCAAAACAACCAATGCCAGCCGGTGCCGCCCAGCTCAACTGCATAATCCGAGCCCTCTTTCCGCCACAGCCGCCTTTTGAGACACCGGTACCACAGCCACAATCGACAGAGACCGACGCCAGGGCTCTCACAAACATCGAGGAGGTCCTCAACATTGCCACAAAGATCAAGACGTCCAAAGCAATGGGCCCTGACGGCATCCCAAACGCAGCAATTAAGGCAGCCATCACTACAAATTCTGGACCATTTGTTGAACTTTACAACAATTGCATAATCGAGGGGACGGTGCCACGCAGATGGAAACTACAGCGCCTAGTGCTCATTCCTAAGCCCTATGTATGCTCGATACGATGGGGAAAATCCTGGAGCGAATTATTTGCAATCGCCTGGAGGCTGAGCTGGCAAGGGTGCATGGTCTCTCCGATCAGCAATTTGGATTTCGAAAAGAAAGAAGCACGATCGAGGCTATCCAGAGGGCACTATTATTGTGGGATTCGCCGATGACATTGCCGTGGTGACGACAGGGAAAAACTGGATTTTTGCTACCACGGTAGTCACGGTCACTGCCGTGATTGTTGCTGCCGTGATGGCACAACGTGGTTGTTGCTGTCAGAGACTGCTGCACTGGTAGTTGCCCGGATGATTCCACTATCACTCTTGGCTGCCGAACGACAGACGGGAAATTCGACGAATCACCATATTCGGGACCACACGCTTGCCCAGTGGCAAACAGACTGGGACAGCGCACGTAATGGAAGACGGACCCACCGACTCATCCATGAAATTGGACCATGGGTTCTACGTCGACATGGGCAGCTCGACTTTCATCTGGCCCAGATGCAACGGGTCATGGATGCTTTAAAGCCTTCCTTTACCGCTTCAAGCATGCGGATGACCCTTTCAGCGATCACTGCGGCCACGGTGTCGTCGAAAATGCCGAACATTCGATATTTGTGTGTCCACTGTTCGAGCGAGAACGCACCCAATCTGTGATTGGCAGCCTGCAGTTGACATCGAACACATGCTTGCCGATGTGTCTGTTTGGAGGAACACGGCGAACTTGGTTGCAGGAATCATGAAGGAGCTGCGTCGAAGAGACTCCGAAACGGAGTTGCGAACTAAGCGGCTATGGCCGTCATCTACTCCGTTAAGTAGTGTTCTCCGGCGGCCCCACGGGCCAATTGATGAAGCGTTTATAGCCCCATTTGATATTGAGCCAGTGGAGACGAATGGCCCAGACGGAATCCCCAACCGGGCGGTAAAAGTGGCAATATCCTGCGTGCCGCATATTTTTGCAATGATAAGCAGGGCCTTCGTGAACTCCGTGACTTCTCCAGAAAAACCACCTGAGGACCCCTCTTCATATCGTCCGATATGCCTTATCTATTCGATGGGCAAGAGCGAATAATATGCACAAGGCTTGAGAGGGCTTAATAAAATCAGAATGGTTTTATTGTTTTAAACTTACTCAAAACCATTCAACGATTTTTTTCAATTCAATATTCCTTAGTTTAACAAATTATATCTATATCTATATACATATATAAAATTCTTTGTCCTGACTGACTGACTGACAAGCAAGGTAGTAAGCCTAGTGGTCTGTACGATGATGGCATAGTATGATCTTTTCCTGGTTTCGGAATCATAATAATGATCGATTTTTTCCACTTTTTAGGGAAATATCCAAGTCTTGTGATCGCTTTGAAAAGCTTACAAATGAGGCAAATAGCACAGTTCGGGATTTCAATGATCATTTTTTGAGTAATTAGATCATACCCTGGCGCCTTCTTTGGTTTCATCTGCTCCTTGATGACTTTTGAAATTTCGCTTGGACTAATGGCACGGAGTCGGCTGCAGCTTTAGTTGGAGAAGGCGATAGTACAATATCGATATATCGATTACTCTGAGTTGGCTGCCTTTTTTCATCTGCTCCTTGATGACTTTTGCAATTTCGCTTGCGCGAGAATCGGCTGCAGTTTGAGTCTGAGGAGACGATAGTGCAAAAGGGTTAGTTGCGGGGTTTGGCTGGAACACATTACTTAGATGAGCAGCAAATATGTTGGATCTGAATTTGATTTAAATCGGTTTAATATATCACATAACTGTCATTAGAAATATTAGTCGACAATTTAATGCAACGCTCGCAAGGGTATCAAATCTTCGGCGTACCGAACAGCATATACATAAGACTATGGAGCCAGGGTATCCGACAGGTGAGTACACTCGACTGTAGCCGCACCTCACCGCGAGTGAACCGAGCCAGGGGTAGGCGAGCGAAGCAAGCAGGGGCGGAGCCCCCTTGTTTTTCTTAAGTTGATTTAATTTTTTTTGTTTATGAAAATTATTGCTTACATACAATAATGTTCAGTAATAAATTGAATATGAACCTGAACTAATTTATCACTATTAGGGAAACCATGCTGCAATATGGGAATATAGGTTAGTGGTCTTGCAACACTTTTTAGGGATCCTTAATTTTACACTTGACCCGAAAGTATCATGGCAGGGCAGGCGTTCACATCTTGTGTTGTAACTGATTATGAGGTTTCCACGGTATCCCTCTCCTTAATTCCCATTCATAATCTCTTTTTCCCCTCGGTACGCGAATTTATTAAATATTTTAGTACTCGTTCTGTGAGCAATTTTACTCGTCAACCTTAAAGCACCCACTCAACTTGCCGACGAGTCAGAGCCGAACAGCAAGCGCGTACAATCCGACGAGTGATACCCTCCACCTGCTCAGACACGTATATAGTGATACGAGAAATGTTACAACATTTCAACCAATCTTACAAAATACAAAGTACCTGAGTTAGTCCTCCACATACTGACCAAAGTTGGATCAAATCGATCAACTATATCATGTAGCTGTTATGGGAAAAATCGGTCGAAAATCAAGTTTTTGTATAGCTGTCATAGGAAATATCGGTCAAAAATCAAGTTTTTGGATGAAACAAAATCCATTGTTTCTTACATTTAAACTTACAAATTATATGCTTGTCTGTCTTTTACATTCTGACCAAATTTGGTCCAAGTCGGATTACTATATCATATAGCTGCCATAGGAATAATCGGATGTAATTAACCTTTAGTAAGAAAAACTTTTTTGTTTCTTAAGATATCTTAACCAAACTTTCAGAATATATTGTAAGGCAGCATTTCTGCGTGCCTCACATTCTGAACTGAACCTCACGTTAGGAACCGAACTAGTATTCTTATCATGTGGCAACGCCACCTATCGAAAACGAATCGATACCGGCTTGCAAAATGGCGGGCAGCGTCACTCTTCTGGTGAGCTTGGAGTGTGCAATAAGTGAGTGAAATGTGCGAACAAAACGTGTGATAAAACTTGACAGAATACCACGTGTGAACAACAGCGACAGCAGAATTTGGAACAACAAACACACAGCAATGATCGGCAACTGGATCGCCTCGAACTTTCTTGTTATAGGGTCTGCCACGCATCCTTCTGCCTGTTACGCACATTTGCACGAATACAATATACCCTTTTACTTAATTTTTAAGTAACGGGTATAACTAGCCGGAAAGGTTACTGCTTTCCCAATGACCCCGCAACGGTACTCGCGGTGGCTGATTCCCTCAACTTGGCATATTGCCCTTCTATCTCCGCTAACCGAGCCCACACTTCAGGCAAGGAACTGCCTTCCCTGATCGCCGCCGAGAGGCGTGATCGAAGATCTTTGACTTTTCCCTCTTTATCTAATCCCAACTCCTGCGCAAGATTCTCCAATTCATCTTTGCGCCTGTTATAAATCCATTTTACTCCGACTCCGGGGTTCTTGCATTCCACCGGAGTGGCCTCAGATTCCATGCCCGTCGACGCCATAAATCTTTCCCCAAATAAACTTTTATAAAATTATTTTTTTTTTTTTTTTAACTACTTTGCTTTATTTATTGAATCTTCTCCGGGTGGAGACTTACAATAAGTTAATCAAATCTTGTAATTATAACTTATTTACAGTCTGAACGACTGACTAAGTTCTGGGGACCCCGATATACTACTGCTGGGCAGGGGGTCGTTGCGGTGGAGGCGGTTTCGATTGCAAATCCGCCTGTCAAGATGGACGCCAAGATACGTTACTACTTCAGCTTGGGGAAGATGAGTGTTATACAACTTTAACGGAGGGTAGGTTTGCCTGTTGAAAATAAACGTAACGTGTTTGCTCTTTTGCTCGTTAATTTTAATAAGGCAGTCTGATAGCCATTTTTCCACTACCACCAGATGATCAGCTAGTTTTGATGTTGCTTGAATGGGGCATCTGGAGCGGCTTAGGATCGCGAAATCATCAACAAACGTAGATGTTGTTAACAGCTCGTTTGTAGGGATGTCCGCTGTGTAAATGACATAGTACGACTCTAGTAGCATGGTACGACTCTAGTAGCTTGTGGGTGTATATAGGGAGTGTCGTTTTAATTTTGTACATGAGGCCGTCAAGCCAAACTCGGTCGACGGCCTGAAAAATAAACGTAACGTGTTTGCTCTTTTGCTCGTTAATTTTAATAAGCCAGTCTGATAGCCATTTTTCCACTACGACCAGATGATCAGCTAGTTTTGATGTTGCTTGAATGGGGCATTTGGAGCGGCTTAGGATCGCGGAATCATCAACAAACGTAGATGTTGTAAACAGCTCGTTTGTAGGGATGTCCGCTGTGTAAATGACATAAGGTTGGTCCCAGTACGCTGCCTTGAGGAACTCCAGCTTTAATTAAGTGGTCGGATGACTAAGTAACGTTGCTTCTCACTGCGAAGACTCTATTGTAGAGGTACGACTCTAGTAGCTTGTGGGTGTATATAGGGAGTGTCGTTTTAATTTTGTACATGAGGCCGTCAAGCCACACTCTATCGAAGGCCTGAGAGACGTCATAATGTCACAAATGAGGCAAATGGCATAGTTGGGAAGTTTAATGATCATTTTTTGAGTAATTAGATCATACCCAGGAGCCTCCTTTGTTCTTTAATGACTTTTGCAATTTCGCTTGCGCGAAACTCAGATGGCACGGAATCGGCTGCAGTTTGAGTCTGAGGAGACGATAGTGCAAAATAGTTGCGGGGTTTGGCTGGAACACATTACTTAGATGAGCAGCAATTGTGTTGGCTCTGAATTTGATTTAAATCGGTTTAATATATCACATAACTGTCATTAGAAATATTAGTCGACAATTTAATGCAACGCTCGCAAGGGTATCAAGTCTTCGGCGTACCGAACAGCATATAAGACTATGGAACCAGGGTATCCGACAGGTGAGTACACTCGACTGTAGCCGCACCTCACCGCGAGTGAACCTGGGCGGAGGCCCCCTTGTTTTTCTTAAGTTGATTTAATTTTTTTTGTTTATGAAAATTATTGCTTACCTACAATAATGTTCAGTAATAAATTGAATATGAACCTGAACTAATTTATCACTATTAGGGAAACCATGCTGCAATATGGGAATATAGGTTAGTGGTCTTGCAACAGTATTTAGGGATCCTTAATTGTACACTTCACCCGTAAGTATCATGGCAGGGCGGGCGTTCACACCTTGTGGTGTAACTTATTATGAGGTTTCCACGGTATCCCTCTCCTTAATTCCCATTCATAATCTCCTTTTCCCCTCGGTACGCGAATTTAATTAATATTTTAGTACTCGTTCTGTGAGCAATTTTACTCGTCAACCTTAAAGCACCCACTCAACTTGCCGACGAGTCAGAGCCGGACAGCAAGCGCGTACAATCCGACGAGTGATACCCTCCACCTGCTCAGACACGTATATAGTGATACGAGAAATGTTACAACATTTCAACCAATCTTACAAAATACAAAGTACCTGAGTTAGTCCTCCACATACTGACCAAAGTTGGATCAAATCGATCAACTATATCATGTAGCTGTTATGGGAAAAATCGGTCGAAAATCTAGTTTTTGTATAGCTGTCATAGGAAATATCGGTCAAAAATCAAGTTTTTGGATGAAACAAAATCCATTGTTTCTTACATTCAAACTTACAAATTATATGCTTGTCTGTCTTTTACATTCTGACCAAATTTGGTCCAAGTCGGATTACTATATCATATAGCTGCCATAGGAATAATCGGATGTAATTAACCTTTAGTAAGAAAAACTTTTTTGTTTCTTAAGATATCTTAACCAAACTTTCAGAATATATTGTAAGGCAGCATTTCTGCGTGCCTCACATTCTGAACTGAACCTCACGTTAGGAACCGAACTAGTATTCTTATCATGTGGCGTTCACACCTTGTGGTGTAACTGATTATGAGGTTTCCACGGTATCCCTCTCCTTAATTCCCATTCATAATCTCCTTTTCCCCTCGGTACGCGAATTTAATTAATATTTTAGTACTCGTTCTGTGAGCAATTTTACTCGTCAACCTTAAAGCACCCACCCAATTTGCCGACGAGCCAGAGCCGGACTGCAATCCGACGAGTGATACCCTCCACCTGCTCAGACACGTATATAGAGAGACGAGAAATGTTACAACATCTCAACCAATCTTACAGAATAACTACCTGAGTTAGTCCTCCACATACTGACCAAAGTTGGATCAAATCGATCAACTATATCATGTAGCTGTCATAGGAAATATCGGTCAAAAATCAAGTTTTTTTATGACTTTTAGTTTTCTGAGATATTTTGAACGCCCCGACGAAAATACACACAACAACATCCGATTATTCCTATGGAAGCTATATGATATAGTAATCCTACCTTGACCAAATTTGGTCAGAATGTAAGGGACAGTCCCAAACATATAATCTGTAAATTTGAATGTAATTCTCTGAATTATATTTAAAAATACTGTTCAATACAACATTGAATGCAATTCATTAAATAGATATTTTCTTTTTAATTAGGTAAAAAACAAATAGAATAGTTAGTGATCTCCATTCATATTACATCAGAACGGTTACACGTTCATATGTATTTCCTTCATTATTGCTTTTACCTGCATATATATACCTGCATACATATACCTGGCCAAAATTCCCCAAAATTCATTTGCACAACAACGGTTTTAAAAGGGTTATAAGACAGGTACAAGTGACAATAACAGAAAATATTATAACATTGACAGGCAGTCACAGCGAGAACGCATGTATTTGCACTGTGCTCTTCTTCTTCCCATCACCATCATCAAAAAGTATAGGGGTCTATTAAGTTTGTTTCAAAAAAAATGTGCGTAACATGGCAGACCCCATAAAGTATATATATTCTTGATCAGCATCAACAGCCGAGTCGATATAGCCATGTCCGTCTGTCCGTCCGTCCGTCCGTCCGTCCGTCCGTCCGTCTGTATAAAAATCGAGATCTCAGAGACTATAAGAGCTAGAGACACCAAACTTGGTATCTAGGTTCATCTATATTGCAAGCAGATCAAGTTTGTTTTAGAATTTTGCCACGCCCCTTTAACGCCCTAAAATCCAAATTTAAAATTTAATTTGTAAATTACAAGAACAGTTTGAAAGCTAGAAACTGCAGATTTTGCATACATGAAGCGTAAATAGTCCACGACCTGTGTAGAATATTTCATTGCGATCGGACGGTAAATAGCGAAGATATTAAAATAATAAGTTAAGCTGTTTAATTGTGTGTGGGTTTATCATAAATAAATGGCATTAATCGTAAATTAATGCTGTTGACAAAACTGAAATTTGGCAAATAAACGTTACGTGGCTCCTGTGGCGTAACGTACTGAGTTGTTGAATTCATTTTATACTACCGCGCAGGTCGCAGGTTCAAATCCTGTATCGGGCAGACGGTTTTTTATTTACTATATATATTATATGTGTTAAATTGCCATGTTTTATTAATGGTTATATTGACATAAATATTAACATTTTATTTTAACATACATTTTGTAATTCCTTTCTCAATAAGAGTACTACAATAAATAATATTGCAATATATCAGGTAACGGCAAATGGTATGGTGGCGCAAAGTGTACAGTCTCCATACTTTGGATTTTTCTTTTGTCATCGGGTCGCGGGTTCCATTCCCTGCCGCGCCAACTTTTTTTCTAAATTTAGCTGATTTTAGATATTTGTCGGGTTCATATTCCAGCATGGTCGTATAGTTTTTTTTTAAATTTAAATTATTGTTTGTTTATGTTATATTTACATATTATATTTTATTAATATTAAAATATTATATGAACATGTTATATTAACATTCAATGTTAATGTTATTTTATGTTATTGTTATAGTAACGTTCAATATCATTGTAAAATTTGTGAGGCAGCATTCTGCGTGCCTCACATTCTTTCGTTACTGAACCATTTGAACGAGCTTTTTGAATACCCGTGGAGCTCTGTCAAGAGACGCCAATGGTCAAAAATGGCCGACGGCGTCACTGTACTTTTGCTGGAGAGTTCGAAGCGAACAGACGTGTCGATCGCGAGTAAAAACAACAGTGTGTGAAAAAGAAAACGTGACGAAGTGCCACGCGGGAAAGCAAACATAACGGCAAGCAAGCAACCAGCGACAACGGAGACGCCAAGTGTGTGTGTGTGCAGCAGCAGCGGAACGCCTGTATCGGCGCGAACAATTATTGTTCTTGGCCAGCGGAGCACCTGCCACGGCCCGGCAACTTTTGTGCGCCAGCAGCAACAGCAGCGACAAGTGCCCTTCTGCGCCAAACCCGGCGACAACATTTGGGTTTCGTCAGCAACAGCCAGGAGCAACATCGGCTACCAGCAGCAACAGCAGCAACATTTGAGTGCCGTCAGTAACGGCCGGCAGCAGCATCGACCATAAGCAACAGCCAGCAGCAACATCGGCTACCAGCAGCAACAGCATCAACATTAGAGTGCCGTCAGTAACGGCC
Organism: Drosophila kuntzei; assembly: GCA_035042165.1. Taxonomy (NCBI): domain Eukaryota; kingdom Metazoa; phylum Arthropoda; class Insecta; order Diptera; family Drosophilidae; genus Drosophila; species Drosophila kuntzei. The sequence continues at coordinate 98,842 of JAWNLU010000513.1, read as the reverse complement.
GGCAGCAGCATCGACCATCAGCAACAGCCAGCAGCAACATCGGCTACCAGCAGCAACAGCAGCAACATTTGAGTGCCGTCAGTAACGGCCAGCAGCAGCATCGACCATCAGCAACAGCCAGCAGCAACATCGGCTACCAGCAGCAACAGCAGCAACATTTGGGTTCCGTCAGCAACGGCCAGCAGCAACAGCGATCACCGGCAGCAACAGCGATTCACCGGCAGCAACAGGCAACAACGACAAGGAGTTTCAACCATTTATCGGTAAGCTGGCCAATAGCCAACCGTCCCCTCCCCCACTCTGGGAGGTGGGGAAGATAAAACCAAATTTTAAGGATGCTGCGACTTTCTGATTCGCATAATAAAGAATAGATACTGTGTACACTCAATTTTTATATGTATGGGGGAAATTTGCGGGCATGAATATTTCTTTCAGCTAATAACGACTCCTCTTCGGGTCGCCTCCATGACTCACACGAGTCCTAGGAGGTGATCCCAGACAGCCCAGGGAAGATTATTTTACATAATCTTGCTGGGCGTGACTCGTCTTCGGGGGGATTTGAGTGGTTTCCAGTGATTCAAGCACCGGCCATGCCGCTTCGTCTCATGGATCACCACTCAGTTCTCTTTGAAAACGAGTCACAGTCTGGGATTCCTCCGAATCGGGCACCTCGAGGGCACGGTGTGGGAAGACGAATCGAGCGCGGCTCGAGGGCACTTCCCGCCGTTACTCTTGAGGCACCTTTGGATTTGGGTAGTCATTGGGTGCGAGACGAAGTGGAGTCGGAGGACGACATCCGTCGAAGCCCTGTCTCCGGTCGTCCCAGAAGTTTACAAATTTTCTGTAAAAAACCCTGGCCGGACTGAGACGCCGACCCCGGCTGGGAAAACTTCGTTACAGATGGCGCCCGAGCAGGGACTTCTGGAGATAATTTCGACTGTTTTTACACAGAGCCCACTCCAACGGGGCACAAATCGACAGATGTTAGTTTCTCTCGCGGATTCATGCCCGCATAGGATTTGGGGGGACTAAGTTTTTCTTTTCTCTTCAAAATTTTATTTGTACAAATTTTATTTGTATAAATTTATTTGTAGCATATTTCTTTCACATATATATATTTTATTTTATATTTCTATATATCTATATATTTTATATTTTTTATGTTTTTATATATATTTGAAAAGATTTTGTTTTGAAAATTTAAAGCTTTTCCCAATAAGAATTTAGATTTCTTATAGGAATCTATATATCTTTCTTAGTTTTTTTTATGAAAAATTTTCCCCTGAGCATACATATTTTCCCGCGTGGCACATGAATTTCGGCTCGCCAGCAAAAGTCAAACCAGCACAGATACAGACACAGACACAGACATAGAACGGCCTAATCTCGGCCAGAAATACCACCGGAGAACCCTATATTTTTTTCTGAAAAAGGGAAATATCAAAACAGAGACCAGGCATCAAAACAGGGTCATTCAGGTCGTCCCGCGTATATTCATTTTGGCTTCCTCTAGAAATTTCGAATTTTTCCTTCGAGTCGCAGCATTTTTTTTTTGGGTTATTTTTCCCGCCGCTTCCAGAGCACGAGAGCGTCGGCAGAGCTACAACATCAGCAGAGCTACAACATCAGCAGAGCTACAACGACAGCAGAGCTACAACATCAGCAGAGCTACAACGACAGCAGAACTACAACGTCAGCAGAGCAACAACGAGAGAGCAACAGGTACAACGAGTAAGACACAAGGGCGGGCAGAGCTACACAGCTAGCTCTGGCGCCACAAGGGCGGGCAGAGCTACACGGCTAGTTCTGGCGCCACAAGAGCGGGCAGAACTACACGGCTAGTTCTGGCGCTACAAGCAGCGAGCAAAGCTACAAAGCGGCCTCTGCTGACGTCGACCGCGGCCGACATAGGCTCCGCGGCCGGGCTCGTCACCTCGTGCTGACACTTAGTTTCCGACTCGCGAGAGATCAGACGTGTTAACAACGACTTAGTTTCCAACTCGCGCAGAGATCAGACGTCATCGTCAACAGTGCTCATCATCAACCATTTAGGGACTTAGTTTCCAACTCGCGCAGAGATCAGACGTCATCTCAACAGTGCCTCATCACGACTCAGTTTCGACTCGCGAAGCAATCACACGTGCTCAGTCATCAACCATTTAGGGACTTAGTTCTCGACTCGCGAAGCAATCACACGTGCCATAGAAAGATTCCGACCTCGACTAGCTAAGTGATCAATCGTGTTTACAACAGACATTCTTCAACAAATAAGAATAGACTCATCCCGCGACTCTCGAAGAGATCACACGTGTTCTTAAATTAACCAAGCGATACTCAGCCCGCGACTCTCGAAGAGATCACACGTGTTTTTAAATCAACGAAGCGATACTCAGTCCGCGACTTTTGAAACGATCACAAGTGCCTTAGAAAACCCGATTCAGTTCGTCGATTCTCGAGAGGATCACACGCGCTTTTAGCAACGCTTTACAACTCGAACCCACGTGTCCTCAGAAAACGAATCGAGCGTTTCATCAGCGTTGCTAACGGGTACCTATCGTCGGTTACCGCGTGTACATTTCACTGATTTATCTAGTACGCTTTGAAACTCCGGTCACACCATGGTGAACGTCACGTGGGTGTATTACCGTCGGAAGGAGGAATTAGTGGCGATGGCCAAGGAGGTCAGACGTGCAGGGTAGCCGATCTCCGAAGCCGTTCGCGTCTTTCGTGTCCCTCAGCACGCATGCTGAACAGGTGACTAATCGGTTGATCGAATTGGAACAGTACTTCGGTGATGCTTCCGGTTCCGATCAGAGCGACCGAGACGCGAAACGTCGTTCCCATAGTGTTTCTCCGGTCCAAAAAGAAACCAATCGGGGAGCCGGTACAAGCAATACTCGCACGGCGATTCCAAAGGTAGTCGTGACCGCACCGGAGGGCGAGTCTTCGGAGTCGCGTTCCGCTCCTCGCGTTCGATCTTGTACTCGTATCGGGCCAACTGTTCCGCCGCCTTCTCGCTCAGAGGCTCCATACCGTACCATCGCTGAGAAGGTGCTGCGGTGGGGGATTCTCTTCGACGGGCAATCAGATCCACTGAGTTTCATCGAACGAGTGGAAGAGCGAGCGGCAGCACATTTGATCGACCTGGCTCACCTTTCGCAAGCCATTCCCGAATTGCTTACGGGGAATGCCAGTGATTGGTTCCGGGTCAGCCGCCTACAGGGCGTGACCTGGATCAGCTTCAAGAGGGAGTTCCTTGATTTCTTCTTGCCCCCACGGTACTTCCAGCGATTAGAAGACCAGATTCGAGCACGACAACAAAGGCAAGGAGAAGCTTTTAAGCTGTACATCGTGGAGTTGCGCTTGCTCATGAAAAGAGCAGGTTATTTTGGCGAACAGGAACTGGACCGAGCTTATGAGAATCTGTTGCCGGAATACCAGCTCTACATAAGGAGACACGAGGTAACCTCACTGGCGAAATTGACGCAGCTGGCTACGGATTTCGAGTTTGTACGAGACCGCGAACGACAGAGCCATAACAACCAGATAACACAACCAGGGATGACAACAGCCATGACTCGAAACGAACCAGCACCAGCACTCAAGCATAGGAACCCATTCCGGGATTCCCATCCTGGTCCGCAGAGTTCTGGAGAGACACCTCACGTTAACCGGATGATGCAGGAGACAGGACCAGCCATAGACGTGAGACGTGCTTGTAGACGGTGCGGTGAAATCGGTCATCATCAACGGGATTGCCGGAATCCACAAGTCTATTTTTGTTGGCGTTGTGGAAAACGAGGAGTCAGAACCACGGAGTGCTGCGGCATTGTCTCGGGAAACGGACAACAGCCTCATCTGTCCCAGGACCAGGTGGGAGCAGCCGCCAACCAGTCCCGGGAATAAAACCAGTCCTACGAGTGGAGAAGGCGCGTATCGTGGCGGAGGTGAAGATCGAGGGCGACAGGTGCGACAAGCCACCTTAGATACAGGAGCCACACGGAGTTTCATCAGCGAGAGCGCCGCTCGCGAATTGAGCAAGACCCCACTCAGGGAAGTACGTGCCAAGGTAAGCATGGCGGATGGGAGTCGCACGACCATATGCAAGGCATTTGTCGCGACAGTGCAACTAGGCGAGAAAATCGCATGTATACCATTTCTGGTATTGCCAACTGTCGTCGACGAGGTGATCCTGGGCATAGATTTCTTGTGCGCCATCCAGGTGGCCGTGCTCTGCGGTCATTTTCAATTACAGCTCACCCCAGCGTCATTAACGACCCCAGAAGGTCGTCGTAACACCATCCGCGCCACCACGGCGAGTCAGGATCCCTATCCCGGACGGAGAGTGATGACGAACGGAGTCGAGGGGGCACGTATCTCACACATTGCGACCACGGGCGGTGCCGAGGAGGCATGCGCTCTAGATTCTACAACCACGGGCAGTGCCGAGGAGGCACGTGCTCTACCCACTGCGACCACGGGCGGTGCCGAGAAGGCATGCGCTCTACCCACTGCGACCACGGGCGGTGCCGAGGAGGCATGCGCTCTAGATTCTACAACCACGGGCAGTGCCGAGGAGGCACGTGCTCTACCCACTGCGACCACGGGCGGTGCCGAGGAGGCACGTGCTCGCCTACCCACTCGACCACGGGCGGTGCCGAGGAGGCATGCGCTCTAGATTCTACAACCACGGGCAGTGCCGAGGAGGCACGTGCTCTACCCACTGCGACCACGGGCGGTGCCGAGAAGGCATGCGCTCTACCAACCGCGACCACGGGCAGTGCCGAGGAGGCACGTGCCCCCCAGACGGAAGGAAGGAAGACGAAGACGCGTTCCCAGCGGTGTTCATGGGGGCCACTTGAAGATGGCGTGCCATCTCAACGTCCCCACCCCTTCGGGGGAACCACCGCAGGGAAACGCCAACCTCTCTTGGAACAGGAGCAACACGACGACACATCGAAGGAACTCAACAGCGACGTTTGCGGCTTAGCCATCCCGCCGGAACCGGACCCTCATGTCAATGAGGCAGATGACGATGACCCGACCTCGCCGAGAGCCAGTCCGGAGGACGAGCCCGACCTGGAGCCATGGGTACAGGAGTTCTTGGACAGGGAACTAGCCCAATTTGACACCTTGACAGGAGTGACCCACATAGCAGAGCATGTGATCAAGATGAAAGACGACCGCCCTATCAAACAGCGATACTACCCGAAGAACCCGGCTATGCAGCGGATCATCGACGACCAGGTCGATGAGCTGCTGAGGAACGACTGCATCGAGCCGTCGAAAAGCCCCCATAGTGCTCCCATAGTACTGGTGGGGAAGAAGACGGGAGACGTTCGCATGTGCATCGACTACCGACAGCTGAACGCGAATTCGTTCCCGGACGCCTACCCGTTGCCTCGGATCCACCACATTCTAGAAAGGCTTCGGAATGCTCGATACATATCGACATTGGACCTCAAGAGTGGCTACTGGCAGATCCCGATGGCTCGTGGTAGTCGGGAGTACACCGCTTTTACGGTTCCAGGCCGAGGATTGTTCCACTGGAAAGTGATGCCGTTTGGCCTTCACTCGGCACCAGCTACATTTCAGCGAGCTCTGGACAGCGTCATCGGACCCGAAATGGAACCGTTCGCTTTCGCCTACTTGGACGATATTGTCGTCAGTGGAACTACATCGGAGGAACACGTACGGAACTTAGGTGAGGTGTTCCGAAGACTGAGACAGGCCAACCTCCGGCTCAATAAGGCAAAATGTAAGTTCTTCCGACGCAGTTTGGTTTACCTCGGCCACGTCATCAGCGATGAAGGGATTCACACCGATCCTGACAAGATTGCCGCGGTCCGAGAACTCCAACCACCTTCGTCGTGCCGCGAGTTGAGACGTTGTCTCGGGATCGCCTCCTGGTATCGTCGTTTTGTCCCGAATTTTGCAGCCATCGTTCAACCCATGTCTACCCTCTTAAAAAGGGCCAGAAATGGGAATGGAAATCCGAGCAGCAAACCGCATTCGAGGAACTCAAAACGCGATTGACGGAGGCACCCGTCCTAGCGTGCCCGGACTTCAATGAAAAGTTCGTGCTACAGACCGACGCTAGTGACAGCGGACTTGGAGCCGTCCTGACGCAACAACACCAAGGAGCGGAAAGGGTGATCGCTTACGTTAGCCGACGCTTGGTCAAGGCCGAGGAGAACTACTCCGCCACCGAGAAGGAGTGCCTAGCGATAGTATGGGCTATTCGCAAACTACGTTGCTACCTGGAGGGTTACCGCTTTGACGTGGTAACCGATCATCTTGCGCTGAAATGGCTGAACAGCATCGACAACCCGACCGGAAGAATTGCGCGCTGGGCACTGGAGCTCCAGCAGTACCAATTTGATATTCACTACCGACGAGGGAAGCAGAACATCGTTGCCGATGCTCTGTCCCGGCAACCACTCGAGGTAACTTTACAGACCGCCCAGGAGGAACCACCGAAGTGCACTTGGATCATGCGACTCACCAAACGGATCCTTGAAGCCCCGGATCGTTTTCCTGACTTCACCATAGAGGGTAACCAAGTGTACCGGCACCTCGGCCATCGACCCGAAGAGGAGGATTACGTGCCTTGGAAGCTGTGCGTCGCGGCCGACACAGACCCCGGGTATTGGCAGAGTGTCATGACCACCCGACAGCCGGACATTTGGGGATTCGAAAGACGATCGCACGGATCTATCAACGTTACTACTGGCCCGGCTTGTTCCGCGACGTAGCACGGTACGTCAAGCACTGTGAGAAATGCCAGAAATTCAAGATCAGCCAGATGAAGCCTGCAGGACGGATGCTAACCCGGCAAGTGGACGAACCATTCGACACTCTTTGCTCGGACTTCATCGGACCGCTTCCCCGCTCCAAGCACGGAAACACGATGCTACTCGTGTTCTTCGACGCTTTCACCAAATGGGTGGAGCTAATCCCATTGCGGAAAGCCACGTCTGCGCACCTGGAGCGAGCCTTTCGAGAGACCATTCTTTGCCATTTTGGAGTCCCGCAGCGCTTCGTTTGTGACAACGGTACCCAGTTCACCAGTCGATCGTTCCGTTCTTTCTGCCAAACCGCCGGCATTGATTTACAACACACAGCACCGTACAGCCCGCAACAGAACCCGACGGAACGCGCAAACCGCACCATCAAGACAATGATCGCCCAGAATATACACGGAGAACAGAACTCATGGGACGAACTGCTACCAGAAATCATGCTCGCGATCAACACCAGTATCTCGGATACCACAGGATTCAGCCCAGCTTATCTAGTGCAAGGACGGGAACCCCGGTTACCTGGAGCACTCTACGACGAAGTAACCCCCGGCCTTGGACGAGAGCCGACAACTCCAGACGACAAGGCGAGACGATTGCAGGACATCTTCCGGATCGTCAAGGAAAATACTCAGCGAGCAAGCATCGACCAGGCACGACATTACGACCTACGAAGACGCGAGTGGCGTCCCGAACTCCAGAGCCTCGTTCTCATCAAACACCACGTATTATCCAATGCAGCTGAAGGCTTTGCAGCTAAATTGGCCCCAAAATACGAGGGCCCCTATATAGTTCGAAAATTTATCTCCCCGAACATTGTACGCGTGCAAAGGGTGGGATCATCTCAGCGCCGGATTGCCAACGTTGCCGATCTCAAGGCATATCATGCCGAGTCCGACCGTCAACCCGACAACTCCTTTGTTTTAACCACCGAAACCTCCGCCACCCAACAAAACTAACTCTCTTCGTCCTGGCCTACGACCGGATAATTCTACGCTATCTTCGAACTACGTCTCTAACTAACATCATGAATGGTGCGTAGGCCATAAATAACAATGTTCCGTTTATATTTCCACAGAACCAACATGGAGCGTCCCAGCAGCTCGGGAAATCGTTCCCCACAACTGCCGCCGATCCCGGACCTGCCCGAGGCCTTCGGCGTCATTTTGGGTGAGCGCGCGGGACACAGCAACTTCTACTTGCGATTGCCTACAGGGGCCAAAGAATATTCAGACAGCCCTTATAATTCGGAGGACAGCCGGGCAACCACCCCCTGGCCTGGTGACGAGGATCCGGAGGAGCTCGAGGAGTGGGCCGAGCTAGGACAGGAAGAGTTGGACGACGTCCTCGCCGTCGGCAGGGTAGATGCTCCCGGAATCGAGGAGTTGCCTTGGGAGCAACTAGATTGGGTCAGCGCCCCCGCCGACTGGCGCCTCCGGAATCTGGAGGGTATGGTCCCCGCCGCAGTTTTGGACGCCGTGGAGGCATCTCGCCCACGTGCCGTCCGGAACACGATCAAGTTCTTGGTGGAGGCCGACGGCAAGACGTTCCAGGTGAAACTGAACACCAGCGGCGAAGTCACCGTCACTCTCGTCACCCCGAAGTAAGGGGGGGGTGTGAGGCAGCATTCTGCGTGCCTCACATTCTTTCGTTACTGAACCATTTGAACGAGCTTTTTGAATACCCGTGGAGCCAAATGAGCGAATCATTTGTCTTATGAACACCTGCGGAACCGAATGAACGAATCATGAATACTCGTGAGTGCATCTCGTGCAACGAAGGCGCAGAACGAATCAGATCTCGTGCTGAACAAGCGCGGAAACCTGAACGAACCAACGCGATCGGCATGAACATCGGAGCAACCTGTCAAGAGACGCCAATGGTCAAAAAGGCCGACGGCGTCACTTACTTTGCTGGAGAGTTCGAAGCGAACAGACGTGTCGATCGCGAGTAAAACAACAGTGTGTGACAAAAGAAAACGTGACGAAGTGCCACGCGGGAAAGCAAACATAACGGCAAGCAAGCAACCAGCGACAACGGAGACGCCAAGTGTGTGTGTGTGCAGCAGCAGCGGAACGCCTGTATCGGCGCGAACAATTATTGTTCTTGGCCAGCGGAGCACCTGCCACGGCCCGGCAACTTTGAGTGCCGCAGCAACGGCCGCAGCAGCATCGACCATCAGCAACAGCCAGCAGCAACATCGGCTACCAGCAGCAACAGCATCAACATTAGAGTGCCGTCAGTAACGGCCGGCAGCAGCATCGACCATCAGCAACAGCCAGCAGCAACATCGGCTACCAGCAGCAACAGCAGCAACATTTGAGTGCCGTCAGTAACGGCCGGCAGCAGCATCGACCATAAGCAACAGCCAGCAGCAACATCGGCTACCAGCAGCAACAGCATCAACATTAGAGTGCCGTCAGCAACGGCCAGCAGCAACAGCGATCACCGGCAGCAACAGCGATTCACCGGCAGCAACAGGCAACAACGACAAGGAGTTTCAACCATTTATCGGTAAGCTGGCCAATAGCCAACCGTCCCCTCCCCCACTCTGGGAGGTGGGGAAGATAAAACCAAATTTTAAGGATGCTGCGACTTTCTGATTCGCATAATAAAGAATAGATACTGTGTACACTCAATTTTTATATGTATGGGGGAAATTTGCGGGCATGAATATTTCTTTCAGCTAATAACGACTCCTCTTCGGGTCGCCTCCATGACTCACACGAGTCCTAGGAGGTGATCCCAGACAGCCCAGGGAAGATTATTTTACATAATCTTGCTGGGCGTGACTCGTCTTCGGGGGGATTTGAGTGGTTTCCAGTGATTCAAGCACCGGCCATGCCGCTTCGTCTCATGGATCACCACTCAGTTCTCTTTGAAAACGAGTCACAGTCTGGGATTCCTCCGAATCGGGCACCTCGAGGGCACGGTGTGGGAAGACGAATCGAGCGCGGCTCGAGGGCACTTCCCGCCGTTACTCTTGAGGCACCTTTGGATTTGGGTAGTCATTGGGTGCGAGACGAAGTGGAGTCGGAGGACGACATCCGTCGAAGCCCTGTCTCCGGTCGTCCCAGAAGTTTACAAATTTTCTGTAAAAAACCCTGGCCGGACTGAGACGCCGACCCCGGCTGGGAAAACTTCGTTACAAATTAAAAATATTTTTAGACCCCGACTTGATCTATATTGCAAGCTGATCATGTTTGTTTTTTTTTGGGACGGGCCACTATATCATATAGCTCGCATAGGACCGATTGATCGAAAATCAAGAGGAAGACCCAACTTCATGCTGCTGCTGGAAACCTACCGAAAGAAGCGTGCTGTACTAACCAAGGCGATCAAACGCGGTAAAGCAGAATGCTGGAAAAACCTATGTGCCGAAGCAGACGAGAAACCATTTGGCACGGCATACAAGGTGGTAATGGGTAAGCTGGCAAGGCGTTCAATGCCCACTGACCCGTAACAGATGGTAACCATCGTCTCAACTCTTTTTCCGGAGCACTCTCACACCAACCTCACTGCAGGCACTGTGCGTACAGCACCGAGGTATACAGAGTCAGCTGAAATACTAGAAGCAGCAGCACGCATACAAGCCAGCAAAGCGCCAGGCCCAGACGGAGTACCTTCTAGGGTAGTCAAGGTTATTGCAGCAACTCACCCAACCCTTTTTGCGAACCTTTTTAATGCTTGCATAAGACAGCGAATTGTGCAGAGAAGATGGAAGCTGCAACGGTTGGTTCTTCCAAAAGGAGTTAATGTCGATGGCCCGTCTGCCTACAGGCCCTTGTGCATGCTAGATGTCGTCGGGAAGCTGTTTGAACGCATTAGCTGCAACAGGCTGGAAGGAGAGCTAGACGCAAGGAGAGGCATTTCCGACTGGCAATATGGCTTTCGAAAAAAGCGGAGCACAATCGACGCCATCAATGCCGTGGTGGAAATAGCTAGTAAAGCTATAGAGGGAGAACGCTGGAGAGGTGGTAAAAAGCAGTACTGCCTTATCACAACATTGGATGTGCGCAATGCTTTTAACTCGGCAAGCTGGTCATCCATAGTAAGAGCATTGCACCAGCTGAGGATCTCGGAGTATATCATAAGCCTGATATGCAGCTACTTCAGGGACCGAGTTTTGCTGTTCGACACCTCCAATGGACGAATGCAGCACAAGATCACGGGTGGAGTCCCTCAAGGATCAGTGCTGGGCCCAACGCTGTGGAACGTCATGTATGACGCTGTGCTACGATTGCCCATGCCACATGGCATCCGCATCGTTGGCTTTGCGGATGATATAGCGACAGTCGAGTATGGTCGACTGTATCGCGAGCGAAGCGAGCCTGGGGTAGGCGAGCGAAGCGAGCGGGAGCGGAGCCCCCTTGTTTTTCAATAAGATTAATTAACAAGCAATTTTGAAATATATTAGATGATGGCTCAACGGGTCGAGTCCCCATACTTTGTAATCCTATTTTGACATTGGGTTGCGGGTTCAAATCCCGGCTGTGTCAACTCCTTTTTTAATTTCAGCTGATTTTAGCTATTTGTCGTGATCATAATCCAGCATGTTCATATTTATAAATGCTAATCTAGAAAATTGTTTTGTTTTGGCTCGTGCTTACATATGTGTGTATGCGTGTGCTTAACCGATCTTGGAAATACACATATTGTTGTCTCGCTCTCTCTAACGCATATGTCTATTCGACTTTACATTGATTATTTGATGTTTTTAAGTATATAACTAAAATATAAATTAATTTTCACCAGTCTTTGCTTTTTTCATACCATGTACGGGGTTTCCGACAGTCGAGTATGGTCGACTGTATCGCGAGCAAAGCGATCAGGGGCGGAGCCCCATTGTTTTGTTCATGTAAGTGAACTCATTTAGTTATATATTTTTTGTTCATGTTTTTAGTTGCTTGTTGTAGTTGTAGTTGCTGCTGCTGATAAAGGGGCATGGGTATAAGTTGTAAGAAAATTAAAATTAATTAGTCTGTTTTGAGTGCCACTGTCCACTGACATGTCATTGGGATTTGGGCTGTTAATCCTAACAATTGCATCAATATGTTGATTGTCCGGTTACTCCTGTCTTCTGTGACATTTTGGCTGGGTGTTATTTGTCAATATTCCGCTGGTCAATATAAGTTGTACCACGTCAACAAAAGTATCCAATTTTTTGGTCAAATTATTAATTGTTTATGCATTTTTATGTAGCATGTCCGTCATTATAAAGTCTGGCTGAGATTGGATTAGCGGCTGTTGTTTTTCATTTAATTTCTTTTGTTGTTGTTGTTGATTCAGCTGCTTTTGCTCGTTTTGTAGCTTATGCTGGATTTTGTGCAAGTGTCGACTTGCAGGTCCAGCATAATCTCGAGCATACTCCGTATTTACATTGCCAGATCTGGCAACTTGGCTATAAGAAGGTTGATTTTTATTGTTATTGTTTTTGTAGTTATTATTTCTGCTGCTCCTAGCGGTCTTAATTGGTCTGTTGTAATTTTTAGTTTTGCCTTTAATGATTGCTGCTTCGGCGTGTTCTTCGACTGCTGCTGCTTCTGCTTCGGCTTGGCTACCTGCCTTCTGGGCGTATTTTGCTGTACTTGTTGTGGATATTTTGGCAACGGCCATTCGTTTTGCAGCATCTGTGCAAATTCTGACCGTGCATTGTTTATTCCGACATCCTTTAATTGCTTTTTAGGCATACAAATTGCCGTCGGCAAGAGTTCAATCAAACGCTGCCAGTCATTCGAGTTGGAGGACGTCTATACAAAGCACCTATATCGGTGGATGCAAAGTTTCCCTTATTGCTGAAAAGTGATCATGAGTTTACATGGAAATTCGTCGAACACCTGCACAGGATCAACATGCATGCTGGGCCCAAGGCACTCATCGGCTTACTACGTTTGCAAATCTGGGTCGTCAATGCGCGCCAACTGGCGAAGACCATAGTCAGGAAGTGTATTCACTGCACAACAACGGTTTTTAAAGGGTAATAAGACAGGTACAAGTGACAATAACAGAAAATATTATAACATTGACCGGCAGTCACAGCGAGAACGCATGTATTTGCACTGCGCTCTTCTTCTTCCCATCACCATTTTATTGCGAGGTTGCATCAGTTTTTCGTCAAAAAGTGGTCTAAGGCGCGCCTAGATGCATGAAAGACCGGGGTAATTCTGTTAGAGAATCGATTCCCAAATCGTCCTGTGGTAGTGGGATGGAGGCCAAATGGGGCCAATTTTTGTTCTATTCTATCAAAGTTAAAAATAGCCTAATTTTAGTACTCTTGATGATAAAAAAAACTAAGCAACTGAGGAATCAAATTTCTCCAACATTTCATTAGAAATTAACATACTTTTCAGATGAAACCAAAAACATAAAGATCGGTCGCATACCTTGCCTATAATTCAATTCAAAAGTAAGTATTTTTAGTAAAATTGCACATTTTTGCACTCACTGAAAAATGGGTCGACTTCGAGAGGCTGTCACGCCCACAATTGATTCAAAAAATCTTTCGGCTGCCTTATTTTTAAAGATTTCTCTTTCGAATGCATTTTTTTTTTAATAGCTTTCCTAAAAAAAGGGGTTTACGACACTTTACGCCCTAATTGTCCCCCAGTGCGGCGTCACTTTAATTTTCTGGTGAGCCAATAGAGCTGCAAAAAAGTGGATTTTCAGTGCATCGATTTTTTTCGATGCAAAAATGAGCTTGGTTAAAACGCTGCGAGCCTGTCTGTGACAATTGACCCAGCCCTACTGAAAATGCGCTCCGATTCGGTGGAGCACGCTGGAATGCACAGATAGTTCAGGGCACACTCCATTAGCGCATCCATTTCAGCTGCGTGAATCTGACAGTAATAGGAGTGAAATTAAGAATTTATCAATGCAATAAGATACAACAAATTAACAAATTACAACATATTTGGCGAAGAGTGTGGTTTCTTCAATGGATGGCAATTATTGCGTCAGATTTAGGTGTTTTCACTTTTTTGGCCAGCTTTAATTTCATAAACGAAAAAAAGGCGGTTTCTTCTTCGGAATCGTCGTTCAACCACACGCGTCGCTTTACTCGTAGTGGTGGAATTTTAAACACGAATCGATGTTTTCCCTAAACCAAAAGAATCGATAGTATCGATGTTGACATCGATTTTTTTTAAAGCTCTATGAGCCAAGAAGCGACGTGTTTCTGAGACGTGAGTAAAGTGCGAAAACGTGTGATAAAAATGTGACCGAATGCCACGTGTGAGCAACAGCGACAACACTTTTGGAACAACAACAATCAACAACGATCGGCAACGGCAACGCCTCGTGATTTCTGGAAGTGTGTGAAAGTGTGTGCAGCAGCAGCGGCGACACCGTTTTGGCGCCAAATTGTGCGTTTGGTTAGCGGAGCACCCGCCACAACCCGGCGTGGTTTTTGCAAGTGTGAGTGTGTGTGTGTGTGCGACCGCAGCGCCACCCCATCTGTTGAGACTACGACGCCGCGGGTCTGACGTAGCACAAAACACCTTTCGTGTGCGCTCGACCGCAGCCGGCGACATTCGTTTCCAGGATTTCTGCCATCCTGCAAGAGCAACGGGCCGCAACCACAGCAGCACGTAGCCACCGCCGGCAGCAACAGCCAACAACAACAACACGTTGTGCCACCACGGCAGCAACAACAGCGGCAACAAAGCCCCCACCAATATACATTCGGGTGAAGATATCCAATGCGCTTGTAAACAAATTTGTTGAACTAATTGGAAACAACAAGCAGCAAGGGCTTGCAGGCGATACTCCAGCACGCAGCCACCGCCGGCAACAACGGCAGCAACAACCACGTTGTGTCACCACGGCAATATAACAATTTTTGCTACCACGGTAGTCACAGTCACCAGCAGCAACAACCAATTTTGTGCCACCCGGCAGCAGCAACGACCGCCAGCATCAACAGGCAACAACAACAACGATTTGTGCCACCAGACAACAGGAACGATCACCAGCAACAACAGGCAACAACCACGACAACAGTGAGTAACAACGGGGCTCAGCAGAGTAACTACAGCGAGGAACGACGGGACTATAATGATTTTCTTCTAAAAACAAAAGTGCACGGCACGCTTGCTGCCACCATAGCAAGTTTGGTGCCAAGTGACACATATTACAAGCTTGCATGATCGTTGTTAGATGCAAAATTCAACAACAAAAGAGCAGTGCTGAGAGTACATTTTCAAAATTTATTTGATGCTCCTAATGCAGGAGAGTCAGCGGTTTACGTGAAGACCCTCTTGGACACGATCCAAAAAAATATTTGGGCAATTATATATATCGGGAAATATCGTCGTTCAAAATAAGTGTACCTGCCGATCAATTCAACAATATCTGGCCTGATCACTTAATTGTAAAGGAATACACTGCGAAAGAGAGAAATCGGATTCCGATTGCACTGCCTTCTTCTACTTCTACAGCTGTTAATTCTGGTCAACCTCACGTAGTTTCTGATATTACAAAAAACTAACATTCTCCCTCTCTCTAGGTTATCAGAATGTAAGAGGTTTTCGTAGTAAACTTAGTAATCTATACTTAAATAGTCTTTCTTTTCATTTTAATGTCGTGGCCTTTTCTGAAACATGGTTAAGGCCTGATATTCTTAATTCTGAAATTCTTTTTAATAAATTCTCCATCTATAGAAAAGATCGTAATCCACGTATTGGTGGTGGTGTGCTTATTGCTGTTGATGCTGATGTATCTTCGGAACTAGTAATTGATAGTTCTATGGATATTGAATTTGTTGCTGTTAAGCTTAGTATTTCTGGTTGTATCCTTTATATTACTTGCTCTTATGTCCCACCTTCCTCGGACCATTCTGTCTATTCTATGCATTCTACTGCTATTTATTCTGTTTTATCTTTGCTTTCTGATCGTGATTTTCTTGTGGTTCTTGGCGATTTTGATTTCGCTGGAGCAAATTAGATTGCTTGCCCCGATTCAAACGAGCTGACTTCCACGACCCATCATGAAATTCTCGATAATATATTTGGGATGCCATTGTGTCAGGTTAATGATATTTCAAATTCTCTTCATAGAATGCTGGATCTTAATTTTGTCTTGGATCCCGGTTTTGTTTCTATCTCTCGAACTGATCCTATGTCTGTTCCGGAAGACCCACATCATCCGACTTTGGAGGTGATAGAGTTGCCAGTCTGCTCACTTAGTTCACGTAATGAACCTTTAAAGAAGGCTCGCCAATTTCGGAAAACCGATTTTTCAAAGCTTTCTCGGCTTTTATCCCAGACAGCAATCAATATTTTTTATTCTACTTTAAACAATTTACTTGATATTTGTGTTCCTGTCTGTGATCCATGTACGTCTAATAAACATATCTGGTTTACGTTATTTGAATGCTCGATCCAATTTCTCCATTCTTAACAGCCAATGCTATAAGAGAGAGATTGAGTGATTTCTGTTCAGACGTGCTTTTTTGCGCTCCATAATTTTTATTAATTTGTAATACTTTGTGCCATAAATTTATAATTATTTTGTAATTATCCTGTGCCCTAGTGTCAATTAACTATTGTGTTGCGCAGAGCGTGTTCTAAAGTACATTGTAAGCCTTTTTATACAATAATTAAATAACACAGCGTTCTGTACTGTGTCTGTTGTTAGTGCTATTTTGTTATTTTCGCTTTGCGACCTGTTCGACGCTTCGCTGTGCAATCACAAGTTTGTGTGTGTGTTCACTTGTGCATTTTATCTTTGTGCTTGCATTCACGCATATCTTGTTGTTGCATTTTCGCTCAACTAAAAATTGTTTGTGCAGTTTTTGCTTCGAGCTTACCCAAGTGTTGTTTACATTCTCAAACAAAACAATAAAATAACTTGGGATTATGAGCCAATTTCCTTGCGAAAGCAACGGCGGAATTGACTGAAGAAGAAGATGGTATATGGTTAGTATTAAAAATGGAAAGTGAAAGTTCGAGAGTAGGATGGTAAGAATCTTCAGGTTCAATCACAGGGGAAGTTCTAGTGACAGTCGCACTAGACAAATCACTGACAAAAACAAGATCAAGCATCCTATTCAGATGGTTCGATGTGGAATTGATTTGAAAAAGGGGCAAATCAATTAAACCATCTAAAAACTCATGCTGGGCTGAGAGAACTAAATAATTTAAGTCATTAAAAAATGACCAGGAGATATGTGGCAGGTTAAAGTCACCGACAACAACAAATATATCATTGTCACGCACAAGTTTAGAAATTTCATTTATATGACTGAAATGTCGCATATAGATTTGAGCTTCAGAAGAAGGTATATATGAGCAAGAGATAAATAAAGTGCATGACGAGAAGGTAACCTTTACGGCAACAATTTCAATGTCGTCAGGTGTAGACACATTTACAATTTCTGCTCGAAAGGTGGATTTGACAGAGATTAAAACTCCACCTGCACGTCGGTTTTGGCGATCGCGCCTGAAAGTGTTATAATTCGATGACATTATCATTATTAGATTGAGTCGAAGTGCTAGGAGTTGGAAGGCTAACGGGAGGAGAACGAGATCTATCTATTGTTTTTATTTTTTTTTATTTATTTATTCACGACTAAAAGCAGTCGGCAAAAGGAAAAGTGTAAATAAAAATTAAATTAAAAATTAAATTAATAATAAATATAAATTAAAAGCTGAAACGAAAAAATTATTAAGTTGGGGACACTTCGGGAACAGTCACCTGAGCCGAAAAAATTTCAGGAATTACAGGAGGTGTTGTTGATAATGTAGGAGCTTTATTAGCTAGAAAAGGGGAGGGAAGCTCACTATATTTAAACCCTGTACTTAAAAAAAGGTATAGGGGTCTATTAAGTTTGTTTAAAAAAAATGTGCGTAACAGGCAGAAGGAGGCATGGCAGACCCCATAAAGTATATATATTCTTGATCAGCATCAACAGCCGAGTCGATATAGCCATGTCCGTCTGTCCGTCCGTCCCTCCGTCTGTATGAAAATCGAGATCTCAGAGACTACAAGAGCTAGAGACAACAAACTTGGTATCTAGGTTCATCTATATTGCAAGCAGATCAAGTTTGTTTTAGAATTGTGTCACGCCCCCTTGAACGCCCTAAATTCCAAATTTAAAATTTCATTTCTAAATTACAATAACAATTTTCGAGCAAAGTGAGAAACTGCAGATTTTCCACAGATGAAGCGTAAATAGTCCACGATCTGTGTAGAAAATTTCATTGCGATCGGACGGTAAATAGCGAAGATATTAAAATAATAAGTTAAGCTGTTTAATTGTTTAAGTGTTGGCAGTAATCATAAATAATAGCAGAAAAATGCTGTTAACAAAGCTGAAATTTGGCAGACGAATGTTAGAGCGCTTCGTGGCGTACTGTGCTAAGTCGCTGAATTCATCTAATTTTATGCTATCACGCAGGTCGAAGGTTCGAATCCTGCCTCGGGCAAATGGTTTTTTTTATTTTATTTCAAATCCCGGCTGTGTCAACTCCTTTTTTAAATTCACCTGATTTTAGCTATTTGTCGTGTTCATAATTCAGCATGTTCATATTTATAAATGCTAATCTAGAAAATTCTTTTGTTTTGGCTCGTGTTTACATATGTATGTATGCGTGTGATTAACCGATCTTGGAAATACACATATTGTTGTCTCGCTCTCTATAACGCATATGTCTATTCGACTTTACATTGATTATTTGATGTTTTTAAATATTATATAAAACCCTTCGACGAATCAATGTTTAACTTAAATATAAATTAATTTTCACCAGTCTTTGCTTTTTTCATACCAAGTACGGGGTCTCCGACAGTCGAGTATGGTCGACTGTATCGCGAGCGAAGCGAGCAGGGGCGGAGCCTCCTTGTTTTTTTAATATGGTAGTTAAGATTAATTATTTAAATGTCGATCGTGCGATGAGGCATCGCACAAGGTGGCTCTTGGCCTGATTTTAGATTTTTTGCTGCACTTTAATACGATTAAAATTGATATTTGTTTTATTGTTAAAAAACAATAAAGTATATATATTCTTGATCAGCATCAACAGTCCGTCTGTCTGTCCGTCCGTCC
Organism: Drosophila kuntzei; assembly: GCA_035042165.1. Taxonomy (NCBI): domain Eukaryota; kingdom Metazoa; phylum Arthropoda; class Insecta; order Diptera; family Drosophilidae; genus Drosophila; species Drosophila kuntzei. The sequence goes on along the minus strand of JAWNLU010000513.1, from coordinate 79,999 downwards.
GTCCGTCCGTCCGTCCGTCCGTCCGTCCGTCTGTATGAAAATCGAGATCTCAGAGACTATAAGAGCTAGAGACACCAAACTTGGTATCTAGGTTCATCTATATTGCAAGCAGATCAAGTTTGTTTTAGAATTTTGCCACGCCCCCTTGAACACCCTAAAATCCAAATTAAAAATTTCATATCTAAATTACAAGAACAATTTGAAAGCGAGAAACTGCAGATTTTCCACAGATGAAACGTAAATAGTCCACGATAGCGAAGATATTAAAATAATAAGTTAAGCTGTTTAATTGTGTGAGGGTTGGCAGTAATCATAAATAAATGGCATTAATAGTAAATTAATGCTGTTGACAAAACTTAAATTTGGCAAATAAACGTCACAAGGACTTTTGCTGCTGACGTTATTAGGCACGACTTTTACGTCGATGATTTGTTAACTGGTACTGCATGCGTAGATAGCCTTCAGATTCTCAAGTCCGAAGTTTCGGAAATCCTTCTTCGGCAACAAATGCAGCTAAGTCGATAACGATCTCAGAGTGTGCGGATAGAGTAGTGCTATCAACGGTGGATTGATTTTGTCGCTCAGTAGTTTAATTTTGAGTTTATTTGCGCTTTTGTATTTTGTATTCCCCTGACCAAATTTGTTTGAAATCGGACCACTATATATAATATAGCTGTCATAGAAACGATCGGTCAAAATTCAAGAATTAATATGAAAAACTTATTTGTTTTGTGAGAAATCTTATCTAAACTGACAGCATATGCATCGGAGCTAGTCTTATATATCTTGAACTAAGTTTGTTCAAATCGGAAAACTGTATCGTATAGCTGTCATTGGAACAATTAGTCGAAAATTAAATACAGAACACTGCAAGCGCATCAAAGTGCCTATGTTTCTGGGTATCCCACAGTCGATTAAACAAAATATTTTTTCATACTAAGTACGGGGTCTCTGACAGTCGCGTGTGCGCGACTGTAGCACCGCGAGCGAAGCGAGACGGGGGTAGGCGAGCGAAGCGAGCAGGGGCGGAGCCCCTTGTTCATACTAAAACTTGATTATCGACGGATCGTTCCTTTGGTAGCTATATGATATAGTTGACCGATTTGATGCAATTTTGGTTAGGGTGTAAAGGCCGAAGCTAGTCTTATATATCTTGAACTAAGTTTGTTCAAATCGGAAAACTGTATCATATAGCCGTAATTGGAACAATTAGTCGAAAATTTAATACAGAACACTGCAAGCGCATCTAAGTGCCTAGGTTCTGGGTATCCCACAGTCGATTAAACAAAATATTTTTTCATACTAAGTACGGGGTCTCCGAAAGTAGCGTGTGCGCGACCTTGCCTCCTTGTTATTTTTAAAGTCATCGATGGACCGCGAATAACTATTAATAAGTGTATTGAACTATTTTCCGCATCACTATGTGTGGTAATGTTTAAAATCGCGCGATTTAAAAATACAAAAATTTGCTTGCATTCAAGTCGGATCACATTCAGCTTGGTAACTCCTTCGAAAGACGCTTATCTCGAGATTCCGAGCTTAAGCGTATGTAATTGGAATTTATGAACGAATATGTTTCGATTGGTCAAATCAAATTTCAAGGACTCCACACTATTTCATTCCACATCAGTGTGTCCTAAGACCACAGAGCTCGTCACCGAGGTTACGCGTTGTTTTTGACGCATCTTGTCGTACTTCGTCTCAAATTGAATGACCTTCTAATGGTTGGACCGACCATTCAAGAGGAGCTATATTCCACTCTACTTTGATTAAGGCTACACAAATATGCATTGACAGCTGACATCAATAAGATGTATAGGCAGGTCATGATGCATGAAGCAGTTCGAAATTTCCAGCTCGGTGTGTGGAGAAAGAACCCAACAAACTTTTTGAGGTCCTTCTGTAACTTATGGCACTGCGCCATACCCGTTTTTGACAATACGGTATTTAACAAAGCTAAGTGACATGTTCGAGTGTTTTCACCCAAAAGCTGCTGACGTTATTAGGCACGACTTTTACGTCGATGATTTGTTAACTGGTACTGCATGCGTAGATAACGATCTCAGAGTGTGCGGATAGAGTGGTGCGATCAACGGTGGATTGATTTTGTCGCCCAGTAGTTTAATTTTGAGTTTATTTGCGCTTTTGTATTTTGTATTCCCCAGACACCTCCTGTAATTCCTGAAATTTTTTCGGCTCAGGTGACTGTTCCCGAAGTGTCCCCAACTTAATAATTTTTTCGTTTCAGCTTTTAATTTATATTTATTATTAATTTAATTATTTGTTTTTAATTTAATTTTTATTTACACTTAATTTTTCCTTTTGCCGACTGCTTTTAGTCGTGAATAAATAAATAAATAAAAATAAATAAAATACTTCGGGGTCTCGAGAAGTCCCAAATAACCTACAAGGGCACTTGCTGTGTGCTAGGCATCGAAAAGGTTGCAGCAGAGCACAGGCAATTCGCAGTCATATCCCTCCCCAAGAATAGCAGCAGGCCAATTGGACCAATGTCCTAACATTTTGTTTAGTTCTCTATACATATAAAATTTATATAAAAAGCATGCTGAAAAAAAAAATAATATCAATGCATCGGCAAAAATTAAATAAAAAAAACATATATATATACATATGTTGTACACATACCCACTTATATAATACGAAACCCACTTATGTATTCCCAGCCACATTCTCTTATCATGTAATAAGATATCAATAAGAATAACAGTCCAGTGAAAATAACATTTCAAGTGCTCCCACGATCCAAATGTTAACATTAATATCCGCTAGCTCACTAAGGGTCAATTCTGTCGACGCGGCACAAAATATCACAGCAGAAGGATTCGTGGCAGACCCTATAAAGTATATATATTCTTGATCAGCATCAACAGCCGAGTCGATATAGCCATGTCCGTCTGTCCGTCCGTCCGACTGTCCGTCTGTCCGTCCGTGTGAGCGCCTAGATCTCAGAGACTATAAGGGATAGAGCAACCAAATTTGGTACACAGATTTCTATAAACCGTACACAGATTTCTATAAAGCTTACGCAGATCAAGTTTGTTCTAAATTTTCGATCAGACCACTATATCACATAGCTGCCATAGGATCGATCAAACAATGTATGCTTAGTATGAAAAACTGTTCGGTTTTCTGAGATATCTAAACCAATCTGATAGAATATGCATTATTATTGGTCTTGTACAAATTACGAACTGAATTGTCGAATATCAAGTCTTAGTATGAAAAACTTTTGGTTTTCCGAGATATCTCAACCAAAATTGGTTCAAATCGGTCCACTATATCATATAGCTGCCATACGAACTGAATTGTCCAATATCAAGTCTTAGTATGAAAAACCTTTGGTTTTCCGAGATATCTCAACCAATCTGACAGAATATACATTCAATTTGGTCTTATACATCCAGACCAAAATTTGTTCAAATCGGTCCACTATATTATATAGCTTTCATAGTACCGATTTGCCGAATATCAAGTCTTAGTATGAAAAACTTTGTTTTCCGAGAAATCTCAACCAATATGACAGAATATGCAATAACAATAATATATAATAATAATGCAAAAAGTTATTTACCAAGAAGAGAGTTCTACCTTCAAAAACGTGGGTTTGATGGATTTCTTTTGTGATTTGCGAAAGCGGTCGGTGCCGTGGCAAAAATTTTAGACGCTCTTGATCTGTTTCACACTCGTAGAAGTGTGTGTGCCAAATTTGGTTGCTCTAGCTCTTACAGTCTCTAAGAACTAGACACAATTCGGATTAAAATTTAAAATTTCAAATTTGGCGCCAATATTTTTTGAAAAGTGTTGCCCATTTTAAATTAGTGTGACCCATTTTGGGGCCCAGGGATGCCACATTGTCAGATATTCCAATTGTCATCTTTAAACCAAGATGAGAAAACGAAAAAAGAAAAGTCTGCTTTTAGGGTAAAGTGCCCTTTTAGTACAGTAGGCTTTGAAAGTAAGATGAGAAAACGGCCCTTAGTTTTATAATTTGATTTAATTAATCACTTCTGTCGACTGCTTTTAGTTGAAGTTAAATAAAATAAAATAAAAATAAAATAAAATTCATGTATAACGCACTACGGAAAATAAAAATTCCTGTTAAACTTCATATAAAAAAAACAGAGCCAGGAATTTTTAGTTTACGTTTTCATGGCTTGTGTATCCAGCAACTCCAACGGCTTCAGCATCAGTATCTGCTGGACTTTCAATTTCAACCGTGCCGCGATATTCCCTTAGGCATACTCGCATATATGTTAAATATCCTGATAGTAAGAGTTCACCCAACATTTGTAGCGCCTCCGTTTGCGCTTTACCTGCTCCTTTTTTTGCAGCAATATATGCCGCCACCAAAACAATCAGTTCATCGTTTGATTTTAATTTTAAATTTAACAATTGACACTGTTTACAAAGAACAGAGTTAGGTTCCACACAAACGAAATAACTAGCAAATTCCTGGCAGGAATTATCGGCAGTGCTGGAGATAGGCCTTTAATCAATAAATAACGTAACGCAATTAAATAAAATTATTATTAATAAATTTTAAATACTTTTGATATGCATTAATAAAATTTTTACTTTACCTTTATATTTCTACATCTTACATGTTTATATATTAACCTTATACATATATTATTTATTAATCACTTCTTGGGATTACAGCGTGGTTAACAATAACAGTATGCACACAAGAAAAAAGAAATTAAATTCATAGAAATAGAAGAATAGAACAAAAACATGAAATAATAAAGTATAGAAATTAAATAAACTATAAATAGAAATTAAATCTTTTGATGAGGAAATATTCCTTATCGGAAATCTAGAAATGTTTGTTCTACGACTTTAGCGGGAAATAGCTAGTTTAGCGGGAAATATCTAAATCCCGATAATTTTGAAATACCCATAACTTCCAATCCGAAGAAGCTACAGATGTGTTCTATATGTCGTTAGACGTACCTTGAATATTTTCTTAAAAGTGTTCAGGTAAAATTTTACAGGTGAAAATAGCTTTTTTAGCTGACATTTTGGCGATTTATTAGAAAACGGCTCCAACGATTTCAATTTCCCGTCTTTTGATATATGACACATATCTTTAAGCGAAAAGGTTTGGAAGATATTATCTGTTAACAGAATATATACATTTTACTATGTGCCATATCTACCATACTAATTTAAAAATCAAGCTTTAGTGCGAAAAACTTTTTTGTTTCTCAAGATATCTCAACCAAACTGACAGAATATGCATTATAGTTCGTTTAATACATCCTGACCAAATTTGGTTCAAATCGGTCTACTATAACATATAGCTGCCATTGAACGATCGGCCAACAATTATGCTTTAGTATAAAAAACTTTGTTGTTTTTTAAGATATATTGATCAATCTGACAACGTACGCATCTGGGTTGGTTTTATATATTGGACAATTATTGAGAAATACTTGAACGTTCTCCGCTTTTAAGTCCCTAAGAGCTAGGCCAGAATTACCGTGGGTCGGGTTCAAGCGCTAGCTGTAGTGAGTAATGAAAAGAGTTACCGTGGGTCGGGTTCTAGTTCAACACTAATTTCTTTATTCTCGTATATCGGTTTATATAGCCGGCAGAGGATCGACCCCTTGCCGACTTTGAGTTACAATACAATGTTTCTTATTCTAGATAAATATTATTTTCAGTTTGAGTGACATTATTTGAGTTTCTTAACATAGTTTTGAGTATTTGTAAGATTAGAAATGCTACAATTGCATCGCCACCAATCACATGTGTTAGGACTCGCTTATCTCCTTCAACCCTAACTCGCGGCCGACCTTTCTATTTTTAGTTCAGGTTGGACCACAAGCCGAGTATTTCGTATCTTGTTTCTAGCGAGGGCTGCTCACACATTTCTAAGACTCGCACTCTAAAAAACATATGTTTATTTATAAACATTTTGCTGCGGGAAATATTATTAATTCTAAGCCGCACGGAAATGTACATGTTTATTTATAAACATTTTGCGGCGGGGAATATTTCTTGAATTCCTTCTGATATTGTAATGGACTGTATTTTTAAATTTATATATTAGGGATATTAGGAGCTGCAAAGTTATTGCTCTATTTTGTGTTTTACCGATTTTCCCCCCTCCAGTTTTCCTCCAAAGTGAGGATTTGCCGGGGGAATAAAATGCCCAAACGTCGTTTGAGCTGCTGATTAGAAGTGAGTCATCCCTCCTTCAAGGTTGCCAGACCGTTTGTTGTTGTTCAGCTGTTTGTTGCCAGATCGCCTGTTGTGGATGATCTGTATACCCAGCTGTTGATGTCAGCCGAGACTTTTTCTTCTTCCTTCTACGTTGCCCAGATGTTGTCGATTAACTGGGTTGAACACCTTCTTCCTTCTGCGATGCTGATGTTGTATTGCCGTTGCTGCTTGCTGTTTGTCGTCACCTACTAGCTCTCCGGATTTTTTCGTCTCTTATTTCTCTTCTGTGGCAACCAGATGTTGTTAGGATCTGGTTGCTGCGCTGTTCTATGGTATGAACATTGCCGTTGCTGCTGATTGTCGGTTTCTATACTTAGCCGCTGCCACAACAATAGGTTATTCCTCTTTTTGGAACATTGCCGTTGATGCTGATTGTCGGATTTTAAAGTATGCCGCTGCCACAACGCACGGTTGTTCTCTTAAAATTTTGCCGGCACTATAAGTTAACCGGACTTCTTCTAACTTTTCCGTTGCTGCTAGCTAGCCGGTCTCTTTTTATGCCGCTGCTACCAACACACGGTTGTTCTCTTAAAATTTTGCCGGCACTATCAGTTAACCGGGCTTCTTCTAACTTCGCCGTTGCTGCTAGCTAGTCGGTCTCTTCTTATGCCGCTGCTAACAACACACGGTTATTCAGTTCTTCAATCTTTTTTTTTTACTTCTCTCTATTCGGATTTTTTGAGAGATGATGTTCTCAAGCTAGATTTCCTGATAATCCTAGGAAGGCGTGAAACCAACTTCAAGCAAATTATCTGAGCGTGGATACGTGTATCTCGTATGCCAATCGCTCGATAAACCAAGATTTGAGAAAACTCGGTCATGGCTGCATCTATTTCCCTAAGAGCTAGGCAAGAGTTACCGTGGGTCGGGCTCAAGCGCTAGCTCTGGCGAGCAATGAACAGAATTACCGTGGGTCGGGTTCCGTTCAAGACTAATTTCTTTATTCTCGTATATCGGTTTATATAGCCGGCAGAGGATCGACCCCTTGCCGACTTTGAGTTACAATACAATGTTTCTTATTCTAGATAAATATTATTTTCAGTTTGAGTGACATTATTTGAGTTTCTTAACATAGTTTTGAGTATTTGTAAGATTAGAAATGCTACAATTGCATCGCCACCAATCACATGTGTTAGGACTCGCTTATCTCCTTCAACCCTAACTCGCGGCCGACCTTTCTATTTTTAGTTCAGGTTGGACCACAAGCCGAGTATTTCGTATCTTGTTTCTAGCGAGGGCTGCTCACACATTTCTAAGACTCGCCGACGGAAAGTCGACCCCTTGCCGACTTTGAGTTACAATACAATGTTTCTTATTCTAGATAAATATTATTTTCAGTTTGAGTGACATTATTTGAGTTTCTTAACATAGTTTTGAGTATTTGTAAGATTAGAAATGCTACAATTGCATCGCCACCAATTACATGTGTTAGGACTCGCTTATCTCCTTCAACCCTAACTCGCGGCCGACCTTTCTATTTTTAGTTCAGGTTGGACCACAAGCCGAGTATTTCGTATCTTGTTTCTAGCGAGGGCTGCTCACACATTTCTAAGACTCGCACTCTAAAAAACATATGTTTATTTATAAACATTTTGCGGCGGGAAATATTATTAGTTCTAAGCCGCACGGAAATGTACATGTTTATTTATAAACATTTTGCGGCGGGGAATATTTCTTGAATTCCTTCTGATATTGTAATGGACTGTATTTTTAAATTTACATATATATTAGGGATATTAGGAGCTGCAAAGTTATTGCTCTATTTTGTGTTTTACCGATTTTCCCCCCTCCAGTTTTCCTCCAAAGTGAGGATTTGCCGGGGGAATAAAATGCCCAAACGTCGTTTGAGCTGCTGATTAGAAGTGAGTCATCCCTCCTTCAAGGTTGCCAGACCGTTTGTTGTTGTTCAGCTGTTTGTTGCCAGATCGCCTGTTGTGGATGATCTGTATACCCAGCTGTTGATGTCAGCCGAGACTTTTTCTTCTTCCTTCTACGTTGCCCAGATGTTGTCGATTAACTGGGTTGAACACCTTCTTCCTTCTGCGATGCTGATGTTGTATTGCCGTTGCTGCTTGCTGTTTGTCGTCACCTACTAGCTCTCCGGGTTTTTTCGTCTCTTATTTCTCTTCTGTGGCAACCAGATCTTGTAAGGATCTGGTTGCTGCGCTGTTCTATGGTATGAACATTGCCGTTGCTGCTGATTGTCGGTTTCTATACTTAGCCGCTGCCACAACAATAGGTTATTCCTCTTTTTGGAACATTGCCGTTGATGCTGATTGTCGGATTCTAAAGTAAGCCGCTGCCACAACGCACGGTTGTTCTCTTAAAATTTTGCCGGCACTATCAGTTAACCGGACTTCTTCTAACTTTTCCGTTGCTGCTAGCTAGCCGGTCTCTTTTTATGCCGCTGCTAACAACACACGGTTGTTCTCTTAAAATTTTGCCGGCACTATCAGTTAACCGGGCTTCTTCTAACTTCGCCGTTGCTGCTAGCTAGTCGGTCTCTTCTTATGCCGCTGCTAACAACACACGGTTATTCAGTTCTTCAATCTTTTTTTTTTTTACTTCTCTCTATTCGGATTTTTTGAGAGATGATGTTCTCAAGCTAGATTTCCTGATAATCCTAGGAAGGCGTGAAACCAACTTCAAGCAAATTATCTGAGCGTGGATACGTGTATCTCGTATGCCAATCGCTCGATAAACCAAGATTTGAGAAAACTCGGTCATGGCTGCATCTATTTCCCTAAGAGCTAGGCAAGAGTTACCGTGGGTCGGGCTCAAGCGCTAGCTCTGGCGAGCAATGAACAGAATTACCGTGGGTCGGGTTCCGTTCAAGACTAATTTCTTTATTCTCGTATATCGGTTTATATAGCCGGCAGAGGATCGACCCCTTGCCGACTTTGAGTTACAATACAATGTTTCTTATTCTAGATAAATATTATTTTCAGTTTGAGTGACATTATTTGAGTTTCTTAACATAGTTTTGAGTATTTGTAAGATTAGAAATGCTACAATTGCATCGCCACCAATCACATGTGTTAGGACTCGCTTATCTCCTTCAACCCTAACTCGCGGCCGACCTTTCTATTTTTAGTTCAGGTTGGACCACAAGCCGAGTATTTCGTATCTTGTTTCTAGCGAGGGCTGCTCACACATTTCTAAGACTCGCACTCTAAAAAACATATGTTTATTTATAAACATTTTGCTGCGGGAAATATTATTAATTCTAAGCCGCACGGAAATGTACATGTTTATTTATAAACATATATCCTGACCAAAATTGGTTATAGTCGATATAAAATGTACTATATAATTTTTTATTTGATGTAAGCATTTCGATCATTTTATATCGAACTTATTATGTCAGAAGCATATGAAATTCCAAAAATTTCTGATATCATCCAAAAAAACTTCTTTACAAAGTAAAAGTCTAGTGACGAAAGGGTTTTTTCCTGCCCCAAAATTTCTGATATCCCATTTTGTGACGAACGATATTAAATTTAATACATCAATTATTAAAAAAAAAAATTTGGCATTCGGCACTGCGCATTAAAATTATTTTTAGGTATACAGAAACGAGATCCCCTTGCGCAAGGTGCCGAATGCCAAATTTATTTTTAGACCCCGTACTTAAAAAAAGTACAGGGTTCTATTAAGTTTGTTTCAAAAAAAATGTGCGTAACAGGCAGAAGGAGGCGTGGCAGACCCCATAAAGTATACATATTCTTGATCAGCATCAACAGCCGATATAGCCATGTCCGTCCGTCCGTCCGTCTGTCTGTATGAAATTAGAGATCTCAGAGACTATACGAGCTAGAGACACCAAACTTGGTATCTAGGTTCATCTATATTGCAAGCAGATCAAGTTTGTTTTAGAATTTTGCCACGCCCCCATGAACGCCCTAAAATCCAAACTTAAAATTTAATTTCTAAATTACAAGAACAATTTGAAAGCGAGAAACTGCAGATTTTCCATAGATGAAGCGTAAATAGTCCACGATCTGTGTAGAAAATTTCATTGCGATCGGACGATAGTTCGATAGCGAAGATATTAAAATAATAAGTTAAGCTGCTTAATTGTGTTAGGGTTGGCAGTAATCATAAATTAATAGCAGAAAAATGCAAAATAAGCAATTTTGCAATATATTAGATGATGGCTCAATGGGTTGAGTTCCCATACTTTGTAATCCTATTTTGACATTGGGTTGCGGGTTCAAATCCCGGCTGTGTCAACTCCTTTTTTAAATTCAGCTGATTTTAGCTAGTATTTGTCGTGTTCGTAATCCAGCATGTTCATATTTATAAATGCTAATCTAGAAAATTCTTTTGTTTTGGCTCGTGCTTACATATGTATGTATGCGTGTGCTTAACCGATCTTGGAAATACACATATTGTTGTCTCGCTCTCTCAAACGCATATGTCTATTCGACTTTACATTGATTATTTGATGTTTTTAATTATAAAACCCTACGACGAATCAATGTTTAACTAAAGTATAAATTAATTTTCACCAGTCTTTGCTTTTTTCGTACCAAGTACGGGGTCTCCGACAGTCAAGTATGGTCGACTGTATCGCGAGCGAAGCGAGTCGGGGGTAGGCGAGTGAAGCGAGCAGGGGCGGAGCCCCCTTGCTTTTTAATAATTTATGTATTAAATTTAATATCGTTCGTCACAAAATGGGATATCAGAAATTTGGGGCAGGAAAACCCTTTCGTCACAAGACTTTTACTTTGTAAAGAAGTTTTTTTTTGGAATAAACGTATTACTTTACAAATCAGGTGTCGGGTTCGCCCAAATATAAGTTAAATTATCCTGGTGATGAATTACATTGACATAATTCGAAAATCAAAAACCGAATTAATAGACATTCTGCAGAGTTACAAAGTGCGATTCAATCAAGACGCCACTATACATCAGCTACGTGCGGCTTTGAAAACAATCGTGAAAACCGTATTATGCGTGCTTCTAGTATTATGTGAAGAACTTATTTTTTAGACCCCGTACTTAAAAAAAAGTACAGGGATCTATTATATAGTGGTCCGATTTCAAACAAATTTGGTCAGGATATATAAAATCAACCCAGAAGCAGATGCTGTCAGTTTGGTTAACATATCTCATAAAACATATCTCAAAATAAAGATTTTCATACTAAAACTTGATTTTCAATCGATCTTTCCTATGACAGCTTTGTGATACAGTTAACCGATTTCATTGGCTGAATTGGCTTTTGCTGGCACTTATAAGACATTATAACGTTTAATACACCAATGCCGTCATGGGGACTTACATCGGCCGTTTTAAAATATGAGCTAATGGGTTTAAATTGAGCGCAATTGGAAAAAATCTTCCGCGGCTAGCGAAGATCCAACACAGCTCACATTGGCTTCAGTATCGAGTAAGCCTTTCTCCTCAAATGTTAAAAACGAAACAGAAGCATAGCTACGCCAATCCGAAGATCCAACACAGCTCACATTGGCTTCAGTATCGAGTAAGCCTTTCTCCTCAAATGATAAAAACGAAACAGAAGCACAGCTACGCCAATCCTGATACTTTCCAAAAATTGATGAAATAACTAACCTATGACTATTTCTAATGGCATTATAATATTTTCTAATCTTAATTGAACTCTTCTTAGGGATAAATGATGTTTCATTAAACATTCTTTCCCTTACTTCAAAATAATTCTTTAACCTTTCCTTGTAAGATGGAAAGAAATTGGGGTTTGCAACAGATAGCTCACTATGCTGGCGACTTTCTATTTTCATAGAGTTGACCAAAATATCCGAGCTAGCACTATTGTTGACTTTATTTTGCACATCTATTATTTTTTTGGGGGTAACCTGCTCTTGTTGGTTGCACCCTTCTGGCGGTTTTCCGCTATGCGACGCTGACAATGTTCACATTGAGGCTTATAAACCTGCGGAGCTTCACAGCCATAACAAAAAACGCGTCGGTCTGCTAAGCAGTCTTCCCAAAAATGTCCGAGGTCTTCACAGTTCCAGCATTTGTCATTTGGGCCAGCCTGGCGAATAGCAGCCATTTCGTCTGCTGTCTCAGCAGAGGCGTTCGATTCCACGTCCGAATAATTTTCCTCCATGGCGTATACTTGATGCCGGGGGACTTGAGGTTTGAGCTTCGACGAAGCGTCTGCACATGAACGCAATTCTCAAATTAGATTTTCGTTCATCTGTACCAATCTTCGCAGAGGTCCTACGGAAAAAAAGTACAGGGATCTATTATATAGTGGTCCGATTTCAAACAAATTTGGTCAGGATATATAAAAATCAACCCAGAAGCAGATGCTGTCAGTTTGGTTAACATATCTCATAAAACATATCTCAAAATAAAGATTTTCATACTAAAACTTGATTTTGAATCGATCTTTCCTATGACAGCTTTGTGATACAGTTAACCGATTTCAACCAACTTTGGTCAGTATGTAGACGACAAATTCAGATACTTATTCTGTAATACTGGTTGGTATATCTCAAAAAACAAAAAGGCTTTCATACTAAAGCTTGATTTTCGATCAATCGGTCCTATGGGAGCTATATGATATAGTGGCCCGTCCCAAAAAAAAACAAACATGATCTGCTTGCAATATAGATCAAGTAGGGGTCTAAAAATATTTTTAATTTTACAATGATATTGAACGTTACTATAACAATAACATAAAATAACATTTATTTGCCAAATTTCAGTTTTGTCAACAGCATTAATTTACGATTAATGCCATTTATTTATGATTACTGCCAACCCTCACACAATTAAACAACTTAACTTATTATTTTAATATCTTCGCTATTTACCGTCCGAACGCAATGAAATTTTCTAGACAGGTCGTGGACTATTTACGCTTCGTCTATGCAAAATCTGCAGTTTCTAGCTTTCAAATTGTTCTTGTAATTTAGATATGAAATTTTTAATTTGGATTTTAGGGCGTTCAAGGGAGCGTGACAAAATTCTAAAACAAACTTGATCTGCTTGCAATATAGATGAACCTACATATTAAGTATGGTGACTCTAGCTCTTATAGTCTCTGAGATCTCGATTTTCATACAGACGGACGGACGGACGGACAGACGGACATGGCTATATCGACTCGGCTGTTGATGCTGATCAAGAATATATATACTTTATGGGGTCTGCCACGCCTCCTTCTGCCTGTTCTGCACATTTTTTTGAAACAAACTTAATAGACCCCTGTACTATTTTTTAAGTACGGGGTCTAAAAATAGATCTCGTTCTCCTCCAGTTAGTTTTCCAACTCCTAGCACTTCGACTCAAGCTTATAATGCCTCAAAAAACTAGACCTTGACCAAATTAATATTCAATATCAGAATGTTAGAGGTCTCGGTTCTAAGTTACAAAATCTTTATAAAAACAGTTTTTCTTTCGATTCTGACATTATTGCATTCACTGAGACTTGACTAAACTCTAGCATATCTAATAATGAGATAATGTCATCGAATTATAAAACCTTCAGGCGCGATCGCCAAAACCGACGTGCAGGTGGAGTTTTAATCTCTGTCAAATCCACCTTTCGAGCAGAAATTGTAAATGTGTCTACACCTGACGACATTGAAATTGTTGCCGTAAAGGTTACCTTCTCGTCATGCACTTTATTTATCTCTTGCTCATATATACCACCTTCTTCTGAAGTTCAAATCTATATGCGACATTTCAGTCATATAAATGAAATTTCTAAACTTTTGCGTGACAATGATATATTTGTTGTTGTCGGTGACTTTAACCTGCCACATATCTCCTGGTCATTTTTTAATGACTTAAATTATTTAGTTCCCTCAGCCCAGCATGATTTTTTAGATGGTTTAATTGATTTGCCCCTTTTTCAAATATATTTCATATAGTTGGATTTAAAGCGACTTTAGAACTAAAGAATTATTCCCTGCCGCAAAATGTTAATAACTAAACATGTAATTTTGATTCTGAGCGACTTTAGAATTAATAATATTACCCGCTGCAAAATGTTTATAACTAAACATATATTTTGATTCCGAGCGGCCTTAGAATTAATAATATTTCCCGCCGCAAAATGTTTATAAATAAACATAAGATAAGATCGCGAGCAGTCTCAGAACTGTGAGAACAACTCTCGCTAGAAAGTGAGTAGAAATTACGTTGCATGTGGTATTCAAATATAGAAAAGGCCAGCCGCGATGGCTGGCCCCAAAATGGGTTAAGCTGGGTATCCAGCACCCCGGAAAATAAAAATTCCTGTCAAACTTCAAATGAAAAAAACTGTGCCAGGAATTTTTAGTTTACGTTTTCGTTGCTTGTGTGTCCAGCAACTTCAACGAAATCCACAAATTTGTATCGATAGTTGGCATATCGATAGCGTGTGTGGACTGAGAGAACAACTGACACACAGCTCAGGATTATATTGTTTACAATTATTCTGGAAGCGAATTGTGAACAAGTCAGAGATGGAGCCAAAAACTAAGTGCAAAACAAAAAAAAAAGGTCGAAATTACAAATCTTCTATACATGAAGGTGCAGCAGCATGATAATACTAAATAAAGAAATATGGAAATTACTAATAAAATTCTTAATTATTGGCGCACACCAGCAGATTGATTTTGCCAAGGTACTGACCCGGCTGCAGAGTTCATTCTTTTACATGGTTTCTTTAAAATTTAGGGTAATCCTGTATAGACCACGAAAGGCTTCAGCATTAGTATCTGCTGGGCTTTCAATTTCAACAGTGCCGCTATATTCCCTTGGGCATACTCGCATCATATAAGGTTGTCAAAAAAGTCTTGCGGGATTTTTATTGAATTTTCAATTGTTCATAAAATTGGTTTTAATAATGCGATTTAAGTCAAATATGCGCCGTTTTGTTCGATGACGAGTTCCCAACGAGATGCCAACTTCATAATGCCCCTCTTATAGAAGCTCGCTTCCCTATTGTAAAAAAATCGGAGAGCCAATTTTCACAGGACTCTCTTGTGGCCAACTTCCGACTACCAAGCTCGTTCGCCATGGACAGAAATAGGTGGTAATCACTTGGTGCGAGATTCGGACTATACGGTGGATGCAAAAGAACCTCCCATCCGAGCTCCCGGAGCTTCTGGCGCGTCACCAAAGATGTGTGTGGCCTGGCGTTGTCCTGATGGAAGACAATTCGGCCTCTGTTGATCAAAGATGGCCTCTTCTACATGAGTGCTGCATTCAAGCGGTCCAGTTGTTGGCAGTACAGGTCCGAATTGAGCGTTTGGTCATAGGGGAGCAGCTCATAGTGGATGATTCCCTGTCAATCCCACCAAACACACAGAAGAACCTTCCTGGCCGTCAATCCAGGCTTGGCCACCGTCTGGGCAGCTTCACCGCTTTTCGACCACGACCGTTTGCGCTTCACGTTGTCGTAAGTGACCCACTTTTCATCGCCAGTCACCATCCGCTTCAAAAACGGGTCGATTTTGTTGCGATTCAGAAGCGGTTCGCATGCATCCATACGGGCAAAAATGTTTTTTTGCGGCAAGTCGTGTGGCACCCATACATCGAGCTTCTTTTTGAATCCAAGCTTCTTCAAATGGTTTTAACGGTTTAATGACTCATGCCCAGCTCTTGGTCGATGCTACGGCTGCTACTATGCCGGTCTCTTTCGATTAATTCAGCGATTTTATCGCAATTTTCGACGACAGGCCTTCCGGACCGTGGCGCATCTTCGATCACCTCTGCACCAGAACGAAAACGTTGAAACCATTGTTGTGCGGTGGAAATGGAAACTGTATCGGGTCCATAAACTGCACAAATTTTATTGGCAGCATGAGATGCATTTTTGCCTTTATCGTAGTAGTACTGTAAAATATGCCGTATTTTCTCTTTATTTTGCTCCATGTTTGCGACGCTATAACTCACGAACGACTAAAAACAAACAACAATAAATCAAACACGTGTTAGCGCGTGAAAAGAGCTTTCCAAAAAGCTCTAGCGTGAACCGATGCGACGAATACAACTAGAACTACGCGCTTGCAAAGACAAGCTTGCGGAAATACCGCAAGACTTTTTTGACAAGTTAATTGTGCAGATAGTAAGAGTTCACCCAACATTTGTGGCGCCTCCGTTTGCGCTTTACCTCCTCCTTTTTTTGCAGCAATATATGCTGCCACCAAAACAATCAGTTCATCATTAGATTTTAATTTGAAATTTCACAATTGACACTGTTTACAAAGAACAGAGTTACGTTCCACACAAACGAAATAACAAGCATATTCCTGGCAGGAATTTTCCGCAGTGCTGGAGATAGGCCTTTAGTTGAGAACTCGTCTGCATAATCAGAGTCTAGGCCATTATCAATATAAGCTGCTTCGAGTTGCTGACGCAAGATATCAATTTCAGCTGTATATTGAGCTGCTGTTTTGCCTTTTTGTTGGACGTTTAATAGTCGTGCCTTGATTACGTCGGTTGATTCACCTTTGACATTACCCTTTAATTTATTTATAATGCCAGTGATCGTTGTTTCATTTTGGCATTTGTAGTATAATGGGCCAACTATTTTTGATTTTATCACTTCAACGGCCAAATCTTCTTGGTTGCCTTTTGTTCGTTCTACGACTCTTAAACTATTTAAGAAACGATTTAATGACAGTCTTTTACCGTCGAATTGATACCGACTGCAGACGAAACTCCCTGTCTAGGACTACTTGGTCAGGCATGGTGGATTCTCTAATTTCTTCTAGTGTTTCAATGTCGCTATCAATGTTTGAATCTATGATTGGCTTCGATTCGTTCAGATTTTGGACCTGGTTTGGTTTAAACCCTGCTCTTAGAAATAGATCTTCTGGTACATCGATTTCAATGTTGTGTCTAATGCCAATATTAGTCTTATGTTATGAGATTTTACTATTTTTAGACAGTGTTTAAGATGTTGACTTGTTAGTTTATCTTTAAAGTTAATATATTGTTGTACTGTGTACTTATTATGGTTATATAGGGACGAAAACTTATTCTAGCCCCAAAATGTTTGATATCCAATTTTGTGACGAAATTTATTACATTTAATATATGTATTATTCTAATATTAAAAAAAATTGTTTGGCATTCGGCACTGCGCATTAAAGTAATTTTTTGGTATAAAGAGTCGAACTTTTTTGCGCAATGTGCCAAATTTAAGCAAAAGGCTCCAACGGCCCCACTAACTCCAACTTACACCCATTTATCTCATGAAGCAGGCAAGTCTTATTATGAAATTTTGTTAGAAGGAGGCGTGGCAGAACCTATAAAGTATATATATTCTTGATCAGCATCAACAGCCGAGTCGATATAGCCATGTCCGTCTGTTCGTCCGTCCGTCCGTCTGTCAGTCCGTCTGTCCGTCTGTCCGTCTGTGTGAGCGCCTAGATCTCAGAGACCATAAGGGGTAGAGCAACCAAATTTGGCACACAGACTTCTCCACGCAGATCAAGTTTGTTTTAAATTTTCGATCGGACCACTATATCATATAGCTGCCATATAACGATCGATCGTAAATCAAGTTTTAGTATGAAAAACTTTTTTGTTTTCTGGGATTTCTCAACCAATTTGACAGGATATGTATTTAAGTTGGTTTTATACATCCTGACCAAAATTGATTCAAATCGGTCGACTATAACATATAGCTGCCATACAAACTAGCGGTCGAAAATCAAGTTGTAGTATGATCCGAGATATCTCAACCAAACTGACAGAATATGCATTATAGTTAATTTTATATATCCCGACCGAAATTGGTTCACATCGGTCCACTATATAATATCATATAGCTGCCATAGAACCGATTTGTCGAATTTCAAGTTTTAGTATGAAAAACTTTTTTGTTTTGCGACCAAATTGACAGAATAAACATTATAGTTCGTCCTTTACACCGTAACCAAAATTGGTTAGGATCGGTCCACTATATCATATAGCTGCAATAGAACGGATTTATCGAATATCAAGTTTTGGTATGAACAACTTTTTTGTTTATTACGATATCTTAACCGATTTTACAGAATATGCATATAAGTTGGTTTTATACATCCTGACCAAAATTATATATCATTTATCTGCCATAGAAAGAATTGGTGGATAATTAAGGATTAGGGTGAAAATTATTGTTGTTTCTGGAGATTTGTTAATCTGGAGAGTTTCTGTCAATCACTCGCTGATTATGAATATTATTTTGGTTCATACCTCTTGAATGAATTTGGTTTTAATAGGTTCACTATATCATATAGTGGTCATTGTAACAATCAGGGCGAGTTTTATATCTTTAGAATCTAAAATTCGGAAAATTCTTTATATATATTCAAAGAAATAACGGGTATCCTATTATCGTTTTTAAATCTTGTACATACCTCTGTTGACTCGTGCGTAGTTCATTGTGTTGAATACCCTGCCAGAAGGTCCCTGTACTAATTTTTATTGATACTACTTATCAACATTGGTAATTTCAGTTGCAAATACATTTTTTTTTATAGAATTGCTCACTTATGTGGATGGAGGGTAAGCTGTGTATGTTGATTAGTTGTAGTTGTGAGAAAGCGTGATGTTGTGGCGTCCCTTTACCAATAAAAGCTGTCACGTATAAGCTTTGCATTCCCCGAAAAGAAGCATTTCTTTAGATTCAATAGTCCAAATAAAAATTTTACTTCTTTCGTGCTAAATTGTCCTTTGTTAAACGTTACATTTATTTTAGTCTCCAAATTGGTCGAATATCAGGAAAAGTTATCATCAATATGAATGTACATCATAGTCCTACAGACAATCCTTCCACATCTAGGCAAGTACAGGATGGTTGTCAAATTTGTTTGCAAATCATGACTAATACTCAGTCATGCTATATTACTCGCTGTAGCCATGTCTTTCATAAAACATGTCTCGAGAATTGGATAGAATCACATCCAGAGTGTCCCAAATGTAGCCTCGATTTAGAGCCAGGTTCTTTTAAAGTAGTTGTCGGCAATTGCTCGCCCCCAGCTCGCAAAGGAACTGTAGCCGCAGCTGTTGTGCACAGGCCTGTAACCAGAAATCTGGCAAAGGCACTTGAGCAAGCTTCTGCGCCGGCTCAGATAGATCCTCGAGAAGTTAATGTACCTAGTGTTAATGTTTCTCAAAATGAGCCGCTAGAAATTAGCAATTCGACAAATCGCAGTGAAGCACTTCCCCCACCTGTCAATAGGAGAAGGGGTCGTCCAAGTCATCCTGCCAATAATAGGAGGAATAATGGACCTGACTATGCTGCTATACAACATATGATCGAGCAGACGGTGACACGGGTGCTTTCTTCGTTGACCATACGTCCTCCATCGAATCATGAAGAGGTTGTCGCTCCTCAAATTTCAAGCCGGCCAGTCTCTTCAGTATTAATTCTTCGACACCCTAGGAAGATAGCAGATACTATGCAAAAATGGAATCTGACTTTCAACGGATCCCCCGATAGTATTGGAGTTGAAGAGTTTATCTATCGTGTCAAATCTTTAACTGACGAAACCTTAGACAGTGACTTTCGGGCCCTGTGTAAGCACATGCATGTCCTTTTCGTAGGCAAGGCGCGAGATTGGTATTGGAGATACCATAAGCAGGTAGAACATATTGTTTGGTCTGATTTTTGCGCAGCTCTACGACGCCAGTATAATGACTATCGTTCTGAATTCACAATGAAGGAACAAGTTCGTTCACGGAAACAAAAGACTGGTGAATCATTCACAGCATTTTACGATGCAGTAGCGTCACTTATTGACAGATCATCTGTTAAAATAAGTGAAGATGAGTTGTTGGAGATTTTAAAAATAATGTTCTCCGGTGCACAGGCACAAACTGTTATATGAGCCTATACATTCCGTAGGACATCTGCGAAGATTGGTGCAGATGAACGAAAATCTAATTGGAGAATTGCGTTCATGTGCAGACGCTTCGTCGAAGCTCAAACCTCAAGTCCCCGGCATCAAGTATACGCCGTGGAGGAAAATTATTCGGACGTGGAATCGAACGCCTCTGCTGAGACAGCAGACGAAGTGGCTGCTATTCGCCAGGCTGGCCTGACTGTGAGACCTCGGACATTTTGGGAAGACTGCTTAGCAGACCGACGCGTTTTTTGTTATGGCTGTGGAGCTCGCAGGTATAAGCCTCAATGTGAACATTGTCAGCGTCGCATAGCGGAAAACCGCCAGAAGGGTGCAACCAACAAGAGCAGGTTGCCCCCAAAAAAATAATAGATGTGCCCAATAAAGTCAACAGTAGTGCTAGCTCGGATATTTTGGTCAACCCTATGAAAATAGAAAGTCGCCAGCATAGTGAGCTATCTGTTGCAAACCCCAATTTCTTTCCATCTTACGAGGAAAGGTTAAAGAATTATTTTGAAGTAAGGGATAGAATATTTAATGAAACATCTTTTATCCCTAAGAAGAGTTCTATTAGGATTAGAAAATATTATAATGCCATTAGAAATAGTCGTAGGTTAGTTATTTCATCAATTTTTGGAAAATATCAGGATTGGCGTAGCTATGCTTCTGTTTCGTTTTTAACATTTGAGGAGAAAGGCTTACTCGATACTGGAGCCAATGTGAGCTGTGTTGGATCTTCGCTAGCAGCGGAAGATTTTTCCAATTGCGCTCAATTTAAACCCATTAACTCATATGTTAAAACGGCCGATGGAAGTCCCCATGACGTCATTGGTGTATTAAACGTTTTAATGTCTTATAAGGGCCAGCAAAAGCCAATTCAGCTCTACATTATACCGTCAATAAAGCAGAGATTAATTTTAGGTGTTGATTTTTGGAGAATTTTTGAGCTCGCTCCTAATATTATCAATGCTTTGGAAACTGATTCAGATATAACACCTAATTTAGAGCCAAATTCTTACCCCCTGACAAGTCTACAATTATCGCAATTACAGGTAGTCCAGAAACTGTTCCCCAGCTGTTCCGATAGTCTAGGTCGAACTAGTTTAATTCAGCATCATATAGACATTGGAGATGCTAAGCCTGTAAAGCAGAGATATTACCCGGTTAGTCCAGCCGTGGAAAAGCTTTTATTTGCGGAAATTGATCGCATGTTACACTTAGGTGTGATAGAGCCATCAACTAGTGCGTGGAGCTCTCCAATGCGCCTAGTGGTAAAACCCAATAAAGTACGCCTTTGCCTAGATGCGCGCAGACTTAACGATGCTACTAAAAAAGATGCATACCCTTTGCCTAGCATCGATGGCATTTTTGCACGTTTGCCAAAGCCTGTGCTCATTACAAAATTAGATCTGAAGGATGCACACTGGCAAATTGAGCTCACCGAAGAGTCGAAGCACTTAACAGCATTCACGATACCTGGAAGGCCATTATACCAATTCAAAGTAATGCCTTTGGTGTTCGACAATGTGTCGATTGGTTGATAGCATAATCCCGCCGGATCTTCGAAATTGTGTCTTTGGATACCTGGACGACTTATGTATCGTGTCAGAGGAGTTTTCCACTCACCTCGCGGTGCTAGTGCGTATTGCAGAGGAGTTTAGGAAAGCCAATCTTACTCTTAATATTCAGAAGAGCCACTTTTGCGTCACCAGTGTGAACTATCTTGGTTATGTCATTAGCAAAGAAGGTATTCACACTGATCCTGAAAAAATATCTTGTATCCTTAATTGGCCCACCCCGAAGAATTTAAAACAAGTTCGTGGCTTTTTAGGCATCTGTGGATGGTATCGCCGATTTATTTCAAATTTTTCTGATGTCACTTGTCCGATAACTGATGTTTTATCGACAAAGAAACAGTTTAATTGGACTAGTGAAGCGCAAGTGGCAATGGATAAATTAAAGGGTATTTTGACGTCTGCTCCGGTACTGCAGAATGCAGATTTTTCGAAAAAATTTTATTTACACTGCGATGCCAGTAATTTTGGAGTAGGCGCTGTTCTAATTCAGTTGTCGGATGAGAATGACGAAAAGCCGATTGCTTTTATGTCTAAGAAGTTGAGTCGAGCGCAAAGAAACTACAGCGTGACCGAGAGATGTCTAGCAGTGATCCTAGCGTCCGTTGCTACTTGGAGCTTCAAGAATTCGAGGTAGTGACCGATCACTCTAGTCTTCTGTGGCTAATGCGGCAGCAAAATGTTTCAGGCAGACTTGCTCGTTGGATCTTCCGTCTTCAACAGTATAAATTCTCGTTTTCTCATCGCAAGGGAAAAGACCACATAGTCCCAGATTTGCTTTCTCGATTACCTGAAGGAGAAGTATCGGAAATAACGACCGCTCCCGTAATCGACTTAGAGTCAAGTGCGTTTCACGATTTGGAGTACGTGAAATTGTCGGATAATTTCAGGAAAAATCATGATCGATTCCCTGATATTAAATTGATAGATCAATTCATTTATATTCGCACAGAACACGCTTCAGGCGATCAAGAGCAAGAGAAGAGTTCATGGAAACTTTGGGTTCCCGAACGCCTCAGAGCCGACGTTCTTAAGCAAGCGCATGACAGTGTTGTTTCTTCGCATGGAGGCATGCAGAAAACCATAGAAAAGCTTCGTCGACATTTGTATTGGCCAGGTTTACCAAGCGAGGTGCGTACCTACATTCGTAACTGCCAAACTTGCAAGGAGACGAAAGCCCCAAATTGTACCCTTCGACCACCTATGGGAGCGCAAAGTCCAACTTGTAGACCGTTCCAAAGGCTTTACATAGATTTGCTTGGCCCTTATCCCCGTAGTAAAGATGGTCACATTGGTCTCCTCATAGTACTAGACCATTTCAGTAAATTTCATTGGTTGCATCCCTTAAAGAAATTTACCTCGACGAAAATTCAGGAGTTCTTGTTGACTCAGATTTTTCACTGTTTCGGGGTACCAGAAACAATAGTGAGCGACAATGGTACTCAATTTAAGTCAAATGAATTTAATGCGTTTTTAACCGAATTAGGTATTAGACATGTCTATACAGCATTATACTCTCCGCAAAGTAATGCTGCTGAACGAGTTAATCGTTCGTTGCTAGCTGCTGTAAGATCCTATATTGCTAAAGATCAAACCGAATGGGATAAGTTTCTCACTAGCATTTCTTGTGCTTTGCGTTCTTCTTTACATCAGTCGCTGGGATGTTCTCCTTATAAAGCGCTATTCGGTTTAGACATGATCACACATGGATCTGATTATCGATTACTGAAAAACTTGACCCTTTTAGAAGAACCAGTTGTAGCCCTCGACAGAGCTGACAACTTGGCTTTATTGCGTAAAGATTTACAAGCAAATATACGCAAAGCATATGAGCGCAATGTTCAGCAATATAATCTGCGTTCGAAGCCCGTATCCTTTAAAGAAGGACAAGAAGTTTTCCGCCGTAATTTTGCGCTTAGCAAATTTACGCAGAATTTCAGAGTCCCTACTTAATCTATAACAACAAAGCTAAACGGAAACAAGCAGAAGGCCAAGATTCGAGAAAAAACGATATTCTTACTATAAGAAAATGACAAAAGAAGTGAAGTTTCATTCACGTTAGATATATCCATTGTTGGTGTGGGGTCCATGGTGTTATGTGGCCCCTTTGCGCTCTATACCCACCCAGCCGTTGGATTTTCTGCGCATTATAATTTCTTGAAAATCCCTAAACAAAATTGTCGTTACATTTACTTAGAACTCCAGCTCATCAGGATTTTCCAAAACATTACAAACAATTTCTTTAATTCATTAATAAATTCAAACAGCGTATTCTGCGATTAGCCCCTTAGCCATAATAATCTTAAAAAATATAAGAACTATCAAAAAAAAAGAATTATAAAAATTTAAACAAATACATTATTATTTAAATAGTTTTTCATGTGTAGTGATCATTAGTTGTTGTCTAATTATGTCTATTAATTTAAATTATTTTGTATAGCATTTGTGGTTCCTTTATTTTAGGTATTTATTTTATTTCTTTCTTTTCCTATTTATATTTTACTCATAAAAACTAGTCGGAAAGACTACAGTCGAGCTCCCGACTGTAGGATACCCGTTACTTCTTTGAATATATCACTGCGGACGGCAGTCCGCGTTAGTGACGAAAGCACCACGTAGTGTGCAAAAGTGACTAACAATATTATACAGGAAGAATGGAAAATTTGCTACGAATGTCCGAGCAGATCGAGATATATACCGATCGAAAGGTATAGTCTTAACTTAGAAAAATGCATACTAAGACTTTGATATTTCAACTGGTTCATGAGATAGGAGGGTGTAAGTGGGTGGTGCAAAATTTTTTCTTATCAGAAATCTAGAAATGTTTGTTTTACGACTTTAGCGGGAAATAGCTAGTTTAGCGGGAAATAGCTAAAACCCGATAATTTTGAAACTCCCATAGTTCCCATACTTCCATCCGAAGAAGCTACATGTGTCTATATGTCGTTAGAAAGGTATTTTTGAAGGCTTTTATACGTATCTTGCAAAGTTAAAATTTAACAGGTGAAAATAGCTTTTTTATCTGACATTTTGGCGATTTGTTAGAAAACGGCTCCAACGCTTTCAATTTTATTTCAATATGTTGTAAAACGTATAATTTCGCGTCTTTTGATATATGACACATATCTTTAATCGAAAAGGTTTGGAAGATATTACCTGTTAACTGAATATATACATTTAGCTATGTACCATATCTACCATACTAATTAGAAAATCAAGCTTTAGTGCGAAAAACTTTTTTGTTTCTCAAGATATCTCAACCAAACTGACAGAATATGCATTATAGTTCGTTTAATACATCCTGACCAAATTTGGTCTACTATAACATATAGCTGCCATTGAACGATCGGCCAACAATTAAGTTTTAGTATAAAATACTTTGTTGTTTTTTAAGATATAATATATTGATCAATCTGAGAACGTACGCATCTGGGTTGGTTTTATATATCCTGACCAAAATTGGTTATAGTCGATAATTTTTTATTTGATGTAAGCATTTCGATCATTTTATATTGTAACGAAGTTTTCCCAGCCGGGGTCGGCGTCTCAGTCCGGCCAAGGTCTTTTACAGAAAATTTGTAAATTTCTGGGACGACTGGAGACAGAGCTTCGACAGATGTCGTCCTCCGACTCCACCTCGTATCGCCCCCAATGACCATTCGAATCCAAAGGTACCTCAAGAGCGACGACGGGAAGTGCCCTCGAGCCGCGCTCGATTCGTCTTTCCACAAAGTGCCCTTGAGACACCCGATTCGGAGGAATCCCAGACTGTGACTCGTTTCAGAAAGGGCTGAGTGGTGATCTATGAGACGAATCGGCAGAGCCAGTGCTTGAATCACTAGATACCACCCAGATTCCCCTGAAGGCGAGTCACTCCCAGCAAGATTATGTAAAATAATCTTCCCTGGGTTGTCTGGGATCACCTCCTAGGACTCATGTGAGTCATGGAGGCGACCCGAAGAGGAGTCGCTATATGCTGAAAGAAAATGATCATGCCCGCAAGATTTCCCCCATACATATCAAATTAAATCTACACAAAAGTCATTCTTTATTTCTGCGATTCGAGCAGTCGCAGCATGTCTAAAAGTTTTCAATCTCCCCACCTCCCAGAGTGGGAGAGGAGACGGTTGGCTATTGGCCAGCTTACCAGCAATTTACCACACTCCTCGACTGTCGTTGTCGCTGTTGTCGTTGTCGCTGCTGCCGTTGTCGCTGTTGTCGTTGTCGCTGCTGCCGTTGTCGCTGGCTTCGGTTGCTGCCGTGATGGCACAGCTTGGATGTTGCTGTCGTTGTTACCGGCGATGGCTGCGTGCTGGCGCTGTTGTTGCGACCTGTTGTTGCTGCCGGGTGGCACAACTGTTGTCGTTGTCGCTGTTGTCGTTGTCGCTGCTGCCGTTGTCGCTGTCTTCGGTTGCTGCCGTGATGGCACAGCTTGGATGTTGCTGTCGTTGTTGCCGGCGATGGCTGCGTGCTGGCGCTGTTGTTGCGACCTGTTGTTGCTGCCTGGTGGCACAACTGTTGCCGTTGTCGCTTCTGCCGTTGTCGCTGGCTTCGGTTGCTGCCGTGATGGCACAGCTTGGATGTTGCTGTCGCTGTTGCCGGCGATGGCTGCGTGCTGATGCTGTTGTTGCTGGCTGTGGTTGCTGCTGTGATGGGACACCTTGGATATTGCTGTCGTTGTTGCCGGCGAAGGCTGCGTGCTGATGCTGTTGTTGCTGGCTGTGGTTGCTGCCGTGATGGCACAGCTTGGATGTTGCTGCCATTGTTGCTGGCGATGGCTGCGTGCTGGTGCTGTTGTTGCTGGCGATGGCTGCGTGCTGCCGGGCTGGCGCAAAAATGGCAGTACACACACACAAACTCACCCTGTTACCAACCACGCCGGGCTTGGCAGGTGCTCCGCTGGCCAAGCGCAAAAACTTTTGGCGCCAATACGGACGTTCCGCTGCTGCTGCACACACACTCTTACCCACGTTTTCTTGCCCTCAAGACTCGGTTTCGCCGTTGCCGTTTCTGTGGTTTCGTTGCCTGTTGTTCCGTTCACTGTTTGCTTGTTGTTCACTCGGTTCCGTTGCTTGTTTTCTTGCTTTTCTCTGTTCCCGCGTGGCACTTCGTCACGTTTTTTTTCACTTTCGCACAATTTCACTCGACACGTCAGTTCACTTCGAACTCCCCAGAAAAAGTAAAATGGCCGTAAAATGGCCATTTTTGCGAGCTGGCGTCTCGTGATGCGATATTTTTCAGAGTTGCTCCGATGTTCGTGCCGATCGCGTTGGCAGATGTGCATTGGAACTGATTCCAATGCGGGCAATGGCTCGTGTCAAGTTACATCTAATCTGGATACCGTGGCTGTGGAGTCACCTTCTGAATCCGGTGCTTTATCGAGTTCTTCCATAGGAGCTCCATAAAATCAGGATATCATGGCTGGGTAGTCATCTTCCGAAAACGGTTTTCTATCGGATATTACCATTGGATATTCCGACTCTGATGCCTCCGTAAAATCTTTTGCTTCTTCTCGTGGCGTCTCACAGATTGACATGAAGAAGTCCTCTAAGGTTGTGGATGCCCATAACCCTTCAAGTGATCATATGGATCTTTCTAACGACATGGATAATATCCCAGTTGAGCTTAGTAACATTCCTCCTAAGTCCGTCGCGCGACTTCCTGCCCCGATTGTTATTAATCAAATCACGGACAGGAATCAGCTCCTCATCAAACTCAAGGATATCGTCATTTTAGACGAGAAATTATCTGTCAAGAATCTCGTCAATGATGGTATTCGCAATCAATGTCATCTTCCAGAGTCCTACCGCATCCTGTCCAGATGGCTTGAGTCATCTTCCTACAACTGGCATTCCTGGCAACTCAAGGAAGAAAGGAAGTGTAAATTCATTATTCGAGGGTTGCACAAAATCACCGAGCTTTCCTACATTTCTGAAGCTATTTCGGCTCTTGGACATGACGTCAAGACAGTCTCGAATATTACCAATAAGGAGAAAGCTCCTCTTGATCTATTTGCTGTGGAAATTTCACGGAAAGCAAACAACAAGGAGATATTCCAGCTTAAGAAAATTGGATTTAATATAGTCTCCATCGAGCCGCCTAACTCTCGGCAGGGAGCCCTGCAATGCTTCCGCTGTCAGCGTTTTGGTCACTCTAAAACATATTGCCGTAACACACCCAAATGCGTGAAATGTGGAATGGAGCACTGGACCTCTGAGTGTACCAAGTCTAAGGATTCCCCAGGTCGCTGCGCCAATTGCAGTCTTGAGCACACGGCTAACTATGTAAAATGCTCTTATTATCAAAAGGCCATCTCTTCTGTGAAAAAGGTTGACGATCATAAATCTACTCCTGTTTCTGAGCCGTTGTGGAGTACCCCTCGTCCCTCGCCACAGAAGAATCTTATACCACCCCCTCCGCTAGCTAAGAAAGCTAACTTGCTTAAACAGCCGGTCCAGCAGCACCTGACTGATTTTAGTAAGAAGCTTAAAGTCCAACGTGAGTCCGCTGGTCAAGTTTTATCATTTTCTGAAGTCTTGACTAGGAATCTCAAGCAAGTCATGCCCCCAGCTAACGCATCTGCCTCTTCGATAACTACATCCAACTCGGCTCCTCAGTCCTCGTATGCGTCACGCTGTCTGGACGCTCTTCAATCAGGTTTTGCAGCAATTGAGTCTAGTCTCCAGTCGCAACTCGCTGGTATTCGTAATGAAAATCAATCTCTTCTCCTTGCTATCGGTGAACAATTTAGCCTTAAGAATTCTGCTTTAGAGCATCGGCTGAACTCCTTGGAAAATCTTCTCAAGGAATACTTCAAGGACCTTTTTGTCAAACCGCCCATGTCCTTTTCTGGTTACGCCAGTTTGGATCAGAATTGAGTACACTAAAAATAGCCATCTGGAACGCGGACGGTCTCAGCCACCATAAGCTGGACTTCCCGGACTTTCCTTAAAATCACTGGATATAAAATTTACGCAGCAAACCATCCTAGTGACGTTGGTCGTGGTGGTGCTGCAATTATTGTTCGCTCTAATTTAATCCATCATCCTCTGACCTTCTCATCCCTTGAAAATGCTCAGGTCGCTGCCATTTGCCTTGGTAACAACTCGGAATTAGCGATTGCTGCTATTTATCTGAAGCCTGGTGGTCGTCATGACACGGTAAACGACTCACAACTTCTGGACATTCTGACTCGTCTTGGCCCTAAGTTCCTTATCGGCGGGGATTTTAACGCAAGACACAGCTTCTGGGGTAGTCATAACTCTTGCAAGCGAGGCAGAACTATCGCCAACCTCTCTATGAACCATAACTGGAATATCCTAGCAACAGGAGCTCCAACTTACTTTCCTTATGGCAGTCGTGGTTCGCCTAGTAATCTCGACTTTGCCATTTATAAAGGCATACCTGACAGGAATCTGTTCATCGAAAGCCGTGTAGATCTCAGTTCGGATCACCTGCCCTTGATTGCGTTTCTGGAGCATGATGCCGTCTTTTTGCGCAGCCAAGGAATGCCAACATGCTTCTTTTCCAACGAAAACTTGCCCATATCCTAGAGTCCGACCGCTCTTTTCAATCTCCTGCAAATATTGATGATGGCATTGTCCACTTAAATCGGTGTATCGAGACCATTGCCCCCGATTTTCAAAAGCAATGCTCTGTTGCTATTAACCCATTGAGTCGTTCTTTTCCGCTATCTGGTGAGGCTCTGGCCCTTCTGCAGGAAAAAGGAGAGTACGAAGAAGATGGCTAAGGAATGGAAATTTTGTGGACAACCGGACCTGGAAATTGCTTTCCAGACGTCTCCGCTCCATCCTCAAGGAGGACATATGTCGTCATATAGACTCGCTTTTAGAGGGAATTGATTCTAGTAAGCCCTCTGGCTTCAATATCTGGAACTTGACCAAGGGTATTAAGAGGCAAGCGCTTTCGAATTACGCAATTCAAAATGGCCAAGGCTGGACCAAGTCTGATTTAGAGAAGGCGAACATTTTTGGTACCGAACTTGAGGAAAGATTTGCACCCTTTTCTCTTCACTCACCCCTTGAGTACCTCGAGGTGACTAACCTGACTGCCGAACCCTTGATTATTTTGACCGTTTCTCCTTTTTTTTGGAAGAGGTCTCGTCTGAGATCAAACTGATTAAACCAAGGAAATCGACGGGTATTGACGGTATAAATGGCCGTATGGTCAAGGCATTTCCTCCGGCTGGTATTCTATTCCTCCTCAATCTTTTTAATGCCATCCATTTCTCTTATTTTCCACCGGCCTGGAAAACGGCTCTCATCCACAAACCTGAGAAACCAAACACATAAGCGCGAGAATGTTCACACAAAACAAATACAACACAATTTAAAATTGTAAAAAAAAAATATATAAAAAACATATGGGGAAATTTTTCTGGGAAATTTTGTATAGAAATCGATGAGGAATCCTCGAGGAATTTCCTCGAAAATTAAGGGGGAATCCTCGAGGAATTTCGTGGGCAAATCCTGGGGTAATCTATGGTGAAAATGGCGAAAAAACCATCGAGGAATCGTCGAGGAATTTTCCGCAGAGTTCCGCGCGGATTCCATGACGTTTTTTAACAGGGAAACATCAAGGAATCGTCAGGGATGTTTCCTTTTTCCTCGACCGTAGGAAATCGTAATATTAAATTCCTCGACGTTTTTCATACAACTTCCTCAACGATTCATCGAGGGAAATGACTCTTTCCTCGAGGAATCCTCGACTTTTCCTTGACGATTGGAACTGATGGGTATGAAGAAAATTGATTGAATAATGAATATAAATAAATATGTTTAGGATTAATTATAATACAATAAATAATGGTTGAGATTTCTGAAGTCATGAAAGTTTAGTTCGTTTTAAAAATCCGTCGCCGATCAACATTCCATTGCCGATCCAAATCTAAGTAGTAGGAAGAGTTACTATAGGGGCAATTCCCAAAATTTATAATAGATATTGCCAATGTAGGGAGGGTATAGAATAGTGTATAAATTACATCAAAAATACCCTACAGCCCAACTATACACCATTAATGTCTGTCTGTTAATATCTAGTCCGCATCATATTCTCAATCCCCTTTCTGTATTCCGCTTTTTGTTGCATAGTGCACTTTAAATTGTGGAAGTGTGTGTACGCCACCATAGGAGGAGGAAGAACCCCGCCCCATCCGTCGAGCTGAGTCTAGGCTAAGCAAAAAGTGCACGCACCCGAATCCTATGTGGCCATGGCTGATCATACCCGACGTTAGTCAGATTCTTTTAGAATGTGATGGGTATTAGAAACGCCACACGACTACACCCCTTGCACAATACAACAATGGCGCCCAACGTGGGGCCTGACCTGTATTCTTAGATCAGATACTTATACATAACATCTGTATATTCAATGCTTTGCAAATCTGCAAGTTATGGTTAGCTTCATAATTTTTTCCTAATGATATAATCTATCCATTTAGTTTTGTTTTCATTTTATTAAATAGATTTCAGAATAAGTTCAGAATTTCGTCTTTCGGAAATGCGATTTCAATTCGTATATTTAGGATTGGTCGACCAAAGCGAGTCAGTTCTCTGGATTCACATGCGCTTACGTTTTATAAAGTCTATACCAACTTTGCATTAGACTCGAATTTTCTTTTTGGAATCGCAGATTGCTAGAGTATCGTTAACAGTCTGACCAATGGAAAACTTCAGTTCAGTGTAAATTATCAATAGAATTTAATAAATATAGCATGAGAGATAACATTCAGGAAACATCGTGGTATATAGTTTGGAATGATTGGATTGGCTTAAATATTGGTTTGTAGTGAAGAGACGGAAATTATTATGCTGTTTATTTCTTTAAAAAGTACACATATACATAGATTTATTTAAATATGGCTGTTCAGCATAGCACATAAGACTTAATTGCGTCTATTCAGAACAGTGATCAATTCTGTGACATTTGCCACGAAGTTCTCAGTATAGACGACCTTGCAGCAGTGACACCTTGTAATCACACCTTTCACAATCGGTACATTAGAGGACATTTAAAAACTTCTAGAAAGTGTCCAGATTGTAAACTAGATTGTTCTGTCAATCAGTTAACATATGCAAACAATTCATTGGCAGCAGTAATTATTTCTGAAACAGTAGAGCAAGCTACAGTTTCGAACCCACAACAGACCGCTTCTAAAATCAGAGGTCGAGGTGCAACTCCACGTCGAGGTATGCAGACCGGATCAATGAATCGATATCAGAAAGTTCCTCCAGTGAACAATTCTAAACGTCCA
The DNA here is from genome assembly GCA_035042165.1 of Drosophila kuntzei. Lineage (NCBI taxonomy): Eukaryota > Metazoa > Arthropoda > Insecta > Diptera > Drosophilidae > Drosophila > Drosophila kuntzei. Next base: position 48,077 of record JAWNLU010000513.1, on the reverse strand, counting down.
AATCAGTGAAACATGAATCGTGGCGAGATTCTTGATTTAGTTGAGACTGCGATGCAGTCGATTCAGACTCATATTTTTCAAAATTTGAGCTCTATTCTATCTGACACAATAGAGAAAGCTATCAGTGCTCAGTTGGCAGTTTTACAGTTAGGACGTGAACAAGGTGAACTAGGACGTGAACAAGGTAAGTGAACAAGGCTAGCTCAAGAACGAGTCCCAGATCTTTAAGTGATCATCTTCCCCAAATGTCTTCTGCTAATCGGAATGGCGTTGCCGAAAACATTTCAAACCAGAGCAGACCCTCTGTTATCAGAGCAGAGGAAGTTTCCAGCATTATTCAAAGCTGGCATATTAAATTCGATGGCGTTAGAGAATGAATGCAAGCCGAAGATTTTCTTTATAGAGTTCGCTCTTTAACCGAGTATAACTTACACGGCGATTATCTACTGTTGTTTGACCATTTGTACTTTTTGTAGGAAGATCAAATGAATGGTATTGGAGAGTACATCGTTCGAATCCTCGTTTCAATTGGGAATCATTTTGCGAAGAATTTCGTAAGAAATTCGAGGATACAGACGATGAAATGGATGTATGGGAGATGATTAATTCTCGAAGACAAGGAGAACAAGAATCCTTCGAAGACTTCCAATTTGCGATTGAAAAGTTAATTAGTCGATTGCAAAAGAACGTTTCAGAGCGTTCGCTCGTGAGAATTTTGATTCATAATGCAAAACTTCGCGAAGATATTCGTACCCATGAACAATTTTGTAAGTTGGTAAAAACAACCAAGTCCAAATTCGATCCTCGCTCTCGTATTTCTGAATTGGAATGTTTGACAGACCAGCAGAGTTCTGAAGAAGTTTCAGCAATTCAGCGCAAACAGCTGATCTGTTGGAATTGTGATAAGTCAGGCACATCGCATCAACCTCACCAAATATTCGGCGACGTGTTGATAAGTAGTGCGCTAGTCGGATATGAAATGGCTGATGGGACTTGGCTGGGTGACGCGCCAATTGGAATCAGATCTGATGCGGTTTGCGGGTCAGTCTGATTATGCATATCTGGTTCTAAAGGTTCGGATGCGCTGGTACAGAGTGTTGAATCGTTGAATCGCGGACACTTCGGACGATTCTTCTAACTCTGTAAGGAAAGGACGTTGTAACTTGTTATTCTTGCTAAATTCGTGCGTGCGGATTTCTTCTCGCAGTCGCGACAATGTGTTTATGCCCAGAAGCAGATGTACTAAGGACTCTTCCGATATCGAATTATGTAAACGACCTACTAGTCTTTCTACTTCAAATTGGAAATCTTCAAACGCCTCTCTCTCTCCCTGCTTTCTAGAATTTATACTATCCCATATATCCATGTCAGTGTCAACATTTTCGAACTTCTTTCTAAACTCTTCACAGAACTTCTCCCAGGTAAAACTTGGATAGGTTTTGTGGAATTTCCAAAACCACTCATTGGCTTTGTCAATAAGGAGCAAATGTAAATGATCACACAGGAGAGTGTGATCGCCAAACAAACTCTGACGGGTCATAGAACGAACTTTATAAAGGAAATCTTCAGAAGGCATCCCATCTTTGGAACCGCTAAACTTTAGTTTCCAATTCAAAATTACAATTGACGGATAGTCTCGGATAGTTTCTATTATTTTTGTTAATGTCTTCTTTCTTTTCAGATCAACGCTTACATTGTTCTGACTCGCAAAATGTTGACTCCGGTGGGTAGATCTGGTTGACACTCCTCTATGTGGAGTAGCACCTCTACGATTTTTGCTAGAAGATTTGTTGCCTATTTGGGTAAGGTCTTTATGGCTGGCTCAGCCAGATGTTTGTGGAACGAAATCCGACGTATCACCAACTTCGCCTAATTCAGTTGCCAGGTTAACATTTGAGACTGATAATTGCCTCACCGCGCAAGGTTGCTTGCATACAGGGCACATATCGCTAGTACGCAGCGCATCTAAAATGCATTGATTATGAAAACGATGTTTGCAAGGTGAAGTTGCAGTACGTACATTTGGGCTTACTGTCTCGTGACAGATTCCGCAAAATGGGTCTTGCTGATCAATGAGAATGGTAAGATCTTCTGCACGATGCCTTACTGCCATGTTCATTGTTTTTTTGTTTTTTTTTTTAATATTACATAAATATTTGGTTCAATGCTTTCTGAAATAAACACTATGCTCTCGTAACACTATATCCGATCTAATCTGCTTAAGTTCTTACTGTATACTACTGGAATCTATTTATTTGTATATAATCTACTTTCACAAGTACCGGTCAAGCTTCCAAAATTATCTAGTCGCTTGCAGCTCCGAGAACTATTCCAGAAGAATTACTACAAAATTTTTATAAAGGACCGTTCTATTTAACAAAGGTGATGCCAACAAAAACAACTCGTTCTGGTCGTCTCACCCGAAGTACCAAGAGAATTCGGTGTTCTATGGCAGCTATATGATATAGTGGACTTGAACCAATTTCGGTCGGGATATATAAAATTATTTATAATGCATATTCTGTTAGTTTGGTTGAGATATCTCGGAAAACAACAACAATTTTCTTACTACAACTTGATTTTCGACCGATAGTTCGTATGGCTGCTATATGATATGGTGGACCGTTTTGAATCAATTTTGGTCAAGATGTATAAAACCAGACGGACAGACGGACGGACGCACAGACGGACGGACGGACGGACAGACGGACATGGCTATATCGACTCGGCTGTTGATGCTGATCAAGAATATATATACTTTATAGGGTCTGCCACGCCTCCTTCTGCCTGTTACGCACATTTGCACGAATACAATATCCCCTTTTACTTAATTTTTAAGTAACCGGTATAAAAACTTTGGCAGGAATTTTTAGTTTTCGTTTTCGGTTGGTGCGTATCCAGCAACTTGAACGAAATCCACAAATTCATATCGATATTTGGCATATCGATAGCGTGTGTGGACTGAGAGACAACTGACACACAGCTCAGGAATATATAGTTTACAATTATTTTGGAAGCGAATTGTGAACAAGTCAGAGATGGAGCCAAAAACTGAGTGCAAAACAAAAAAAAAGGTCGAAATTACAAATCTTCTATAGATGAAGGTGCAGCAGCATGATTATAATAAATAAAGAAATTTGGAAATTACTAATAAAATTCTTTATTATTGGCGCACACCAGCAGATTGATTTTGCCAAGGTACTGATAACTGAAAACAAAGTTAACCCCTTAAAAGTACTTTAATGTAATAACTACCCGAAAAAATATTTAACATAACATTTATTTTATATTGATTATTCCTAAAATAAAGAAAAGGGCATCCGGCCTGATTGTTACAATGACCACTATATGATATAGTGAACCTATTAAAACCAAATTCATTCAGGACGTATAAGACAAAATAAAATTCATAATCAGCGAGTGATTGACAGAAACTCCAGAAACTCTCCAGATTGACAAATCTCCAGAAACAACAATAATTTTCACCCTAATCCTTAATTATCAACCAATTCTTTCTATGGCAGATATATGATATAGTAGACCGATCTTAACCAATTTTGGTCAGGATGTATAAAATCAACTTATGCATATTCTGTAAAATCGGTTAAGATATCGTAATAAACAAACAAGTTGTTCATACTAAAACTTGATATTCGACAAATCGGTTCTATTGCAGCTATATGACATAGTGGACCGATCTTAACCAATTTTGGCTACGGTGTAAAGGACGAACTATAATGCATATTCTGTCAGTTTGGTCGCAAAACATTATGATATAGTAGACCGATCTTAACCAATTTTGGGTCAGGATGTATAAAACCAACTTATGCAAATTCTATAAAATCGGTTAAGATATCGTAATAAACAAACAAATTGTTCATACTAATACTTGATATTCGACAAATCGATTCTGTTGCAGCTATATGATATAGTGGACCGATCTTAACTAATTTTGGTTACAGTGTAAAGGACGAACTATAATGCATATTCTGTCAGTTTGGTCGCAAAACGAAAAAGTTTTTCATACTGAAACTTGAAATTCGGCAAATCGGTTTTATGGCATCTATATGATATAATGGACCGATTTGAACCAATTTCGGTCGGGATATATAAAATTAACTATAATGCATATTCTGTCAGTCTGGTTGAGATATCTCGGATCATACTATAACTTGATTTTCGACCGATAGTTCGTATGGCAGCTATATGTTATAGTCGACCGATTTGAATCAGTTTTGGTCAGGAGGTATAAAACCAACTTAAATACATATCCTGTCAAATTGGTTGAGAAATCCCAGAAAACAAAAAAGTTTTATAGAAGTCTGTGTACCAAATTTGGTTGCTCTATCCCTTATAGTCTCTGAGATCTAGCCGCTCACACAGACGGACAGACGGACGGACGGACAGACGGACACGGCTATATCGACTCGGCTGTTGATGCTGATCAAGACTATACATACTTTATAGGGTCTGCCACGCCTCCTTCTGCCTGTTACGCACATTTGCACGAATACAATATACCCTTTTACTTCATTTTTAAGTAACGGGTATAACAAGGAGGCTCCGCCCCCTTCTCGCTTCGCTCGCGGTGAGGTGCGGCTACAGTCGAGTATACTCGACTGTCGGATACCCTGTGCCCATAGTCTTGTATGCTGCTGTTCGGTACGCCGAAGATTTAATGCCCTTGCAAGCGTTGTATTAAATTGTCGACTAATATTTCTAATGACAGTTATGTGATATAGTAAACCAATTTAAATCAAATTCAGTGGGGTTGTATAAGACCCCACCAGATGCATTTTCTGTCAAGCTTGTTAATAAAATTACTAATTTGGAGTTTTCAGTGCTCGACAAAGAGCAAACAGTAGTGCTCGAAAATAATATTTTTTCCTCTCATGCAGCACAATGCATAGCACTCAGCTTTTGTATTGCTGTATTGATAAATGTGACGTCACATGGCATTTTTCAATGCACACATATGTATAAATCTATGTATTTACATAATTATATTTTAATATAATTGTAATAAATAAGTATGTATGTACATATATCATACATCAATAGCATATGATGCTAAAATGATATCGATAAGCAAAATCGCTGGAGTGTGCGGGCACACTGTCTTGCGCTCGCTTTACATATAAACAAACATATGCTGTCTCGCTCGCATATTGCATTGCATATGCAAATATTGAAATAAAAAAATTCTTTAATATATTTCCTATTTATTGGTCAATCGTTTTGAAACTTTCAGAGTCATTTAATGGGCTTACTTCTCAACTGCTTAATCAGTTAAGAAGTGCTATCTTAAAATTGTAAATCGTTTTGTGTGATTTTTGGGAGCAGGGGCGTGTCATCCAAAATTGGAAACAAACTTGACCTGCGTATGGTTCCCAGCGACCTACATTCCAAGTTTGAAGTCTCTAGCTCTTATAGTCTCTGAGATCGACGCGTTCGAGACGGACGGACGGACGGACAGACAGACGGACATGGCTAAATCGACTCGGCTATTCATACTGATCAAGAATATATATACTGTATGGGGTCTGCCACGCCTCCTTCTGCCTGTTACATACACTCCAACGAAACCATTATACCCTTTTTTGCCCATTTTTAATGGGCACAGGGTATAAAAATATAAGAAATCAGGCTCAAGTCTTGACTGGTCTAATTGCACAGTAGTAAGTCAAACTTTGCCCTTTTAAACTCGTTTTGCTACGAGAACTACCTAGATCGACCCTAAACAATTTTATAAATTTGTTTACTTGAAGCGTAAATCTCCCAATTTACTTTCCTATTTAATCCTTGGGCTGGATAAAGCCAGCAACGATTGTAGGAAGTTTTCAACCGTGGTACAGATCTCAGTCTCACAGGTCTGGAACTTACAAGAAATTTGTAAGTTTCGCTGGACGCGGGTTAGTTAATAAGTCAGGTTAGTTATAAGAAAAGAAGCGGTTAAGTTTAAATTTATGATTCATAGTTTATTCAGGGAATTCTAGTCTACTTTTATTCTACGCGTACCCTGCTGCACTGTCCTAAGGAGCCCTAGCGCTCCGTCCCTGTGAATAACTTACGCTCTTTCTTTTGCGCTAGCGTCAGTTACACAATTCCCCACAGCTTTCCGCTCTTCACCTCTGAGCTTTCGTTCTCTCTTTCTCTCCGCGAGGTGAAGCTGCACTCCTTTAAACAGTGTTGTGTAACCGATCGCTGTCGCGTGCATGCCTGATAATTGAACTGATAAACAAAACGATGCACTCCGTGCGCTTTTAATTCAGTTTGGTTGCCTCCTAATTAACTAATAGAGAATTCATAATTAATATAACTAACAATAATAAAAAAGTAAAATAATAACAAAGAAAAAATAATAAAGAAATGTGAGACCGGCTTTTCTAAACCCGCCACACACCCCTTTTCTCACAGAGAGCCACCGTCACGTCTCCGGTGGCGGTTATGGTGACTGTGTATTTGCTATCGTCGTTCACGACGCGAAAACGTGTCCTTCGGTGCCGGTTCCCCTGCCGACTAGTGGTTCCAACCCGGTGGAACCGTGGATAGTTGGAACGGTGCGGCCCTCACGCTTCACCAAACAGCTCATCCAACTCCGGCTCCCATCCGTCCAACAGGTCGTCCATATCCCTCAGGAGCTCACTCTCCGTGGGGGATACGGGTATGGCCTCTTCCGGGCGGCCGACCTCCATCGGCGACTCTTTCGCTTCTGCGGGCGCCGTTTGCTCGAGGTTACTTAGTTCCGGCATGTCGTTCTCCTCCACCACCATCCGGCAAGCCAATGCCGGCAACGCACTACCCTCGACTCGAACGTGCTCGATAACCGGCGTAGTTTCAAATGGTAGGCCCTGCAATTGCTCCTCCGGTGGGGAAGCTCTAACCCTCTTCTCGGCTCGGTCGGCTAAGTCGGTCCGCGACGTGCGACTGCGTTGCCTCTTGTGTCGAGGCTTCCCCCGTCTCGTCCACGGTCGGTGCACGTTTGGGGTGTGGGGGCGGTCGGCGCTCCTTTGACCGGGAGGCCTTCGCCTTCTCTCCTGCATCGCTCGCCTCGGCGCGGGGTGTGCTGCGGCCGGGATTGTGAGGCATCTTGTGGCTAACCTTGGCGGGGCGATCCTTTTGGTGCTGCCGTCTCATATGTCGCTCCTTTCGCCTTTGGAATCGTGGCAACCCCTTCGGTTGGAAACTTTTCCTTCCTGAGCCGCTCGTTGCCTCAGCGCGGGGTTTGCTACGGCCGGGATTGCGCGCCGTCTCGCGGCTAGTTCCAGAAGAGCCATCCCCTGGGCCGCCGTCTCGCCTGCCGCTCGCCTGTGTGTGACCATACGTAGCTTGGCGAGCTTCGCGCATTGGGAGCTTCGATGTATACGGTCGAAAATTCTACGGACATCAATACCACGAGACCGTCGTACAGTACGCTACGCCACTGGAGCCATTTAGAGTTAATTTGCCAAATTTCAGTTTGGTGAACAGCATTAATTTATGATTAATGCCATTTATTTATGATTACTGCCAACCCTCACACAATTAAACAGCTTAACTTATTATTTTAAAATCTTCGCTATTTACCGTCCGATCGCAATGAAATTTTCTACACAGATCGTGGAATCTATGGAAAATCTGCAGTTTCTCGCTTTCAAATTGTTCTTGTAATTTAGAAATGAAATTTTAAATTTGGATTTTAGGGCGTTCAAGGGGGCGTGGCAAAATTCTAAAACAAACTTGATGTGCCTGCAATACAGATGAACATAGATACCAAGTTTGGTGTCTCTAGCTCTTATAGTCTCTGAGATCTCGATTTTCATAAACACGGACGGACGGACAGACGGACTTGGCTATATCGACTCGGCTGTTGATGCTGATCAAGAATATATATACTATATGGGGTCTGAAACGACTCCTTCTCCCTGTTACGCACTTTTTTACGCACTTAATAGACCCATGTACTTTTTTAAGTAGTCTAAAAATCAATTTCATATCAATACTTCTAAGGTCTATTCTGTATGACACGAATGATATTAACATAGCTGCCTCTTTTTCCTACGACACGTTAAATTCACTTCTTGATGTCTGTATCCCTAACAGTGTCGTTAAGTCCGTTTCATTTAAAATTCCTTGGTTTACACCAAGATTATCTAATTTAAAAAATATTAAATCTAAATATTTTAAAAAGTTTAAGTTGAGCGGATCCAATTTGGACTTTTTAAATTATTCTAAGGCTAAAGCTAGTTTTACTCTTCTTAATTCTCAGTGCTATGATAATTATCTTATTCGTTGCAAGAATCAATTTAGACGGGACCTTAAACTATTCTATTCCTTCGTTAACGTAGAATCTTCCTCCACGTAGATCTTCCTCCTTACCTAAATCTTTTATCTTCTCTAATACTAATATAGTTAACGATGACTCAATTGCTTCTGATCTTTTTGCAGATTTTTTCCAATCTACATATCTACTCCCTACACATAATTCCATCATCCAATTCTATTCTTTTACCTAATATAACTGATAACAGTATTTAATCTGTGTGTTGTAGCTGTGTGTTGAAAGAGTGCTGTTCTTCTCTTACAAAACCCTTACAAACACTTTAATCTATCTTTAAAATCAACTGTTTTTCCGGTTATATGGAAAGAATCGACATTGTCCCACTGCATAAAAAGGGGTGCAAGTCGGATATATCTAATTACAGGGGAATTGCAAAATTATCAGCAATTCCTAAGCTTTTTGAAAAGCTTATTACATCTACTTTGCAGCATCACTGCAAATCGATTATCTGCCCTTCTCAACCTGGTTTCGTTAAAAGTCGATCAACTTCGACCAATTTACTAGAGTTTACTTCTTTAGTAAATGAGGCTATTCTCAATAAAATACAGACTGATGTCATTTACACTGTCTTTAGTAAAGCATTTGACTCTGTTAATCTTAACCTCCTTCTCGTTTCAGCTTTTAATTTATATTTATTATTAATTTAACTATTAATTTTTAATTTAATTTTTATTTACACTTAATTTTTTCTTTTTCCGACTGCTTTTAGTCGTGAATAAATAAATATCATCTAGGTACGCGAAAGCGTGGGGCTCCATCTCAGGTCCTATAACGTTATCCAAAGCCCGCTGAAAGGTTGCACAAGCCGAATGCAGGCCGAATGGCATCACCCGCCACTGGAACAAGCCTCGTCCGGACACGGTGAACGCCGTACATTCCCTGCTATCCGCCGCCATTGCGATTTGCCAATATCCCTGTTTCAAGTCCAAGGTGGATATGAAGCGGGCATGGCGTAACCTCTCGAGGATATGGTTGATCCGAGGGACAGGATAAGCGTCCGGAATGGAGTGTGCATTGAGTTGCCAATAGTCTAGGCACATACGCCAGTCTCCCGTCTTCTTCTTGACGAGGACTATCGGGGCGCTGTGAGGGCTATGCGACGGCTCAATGGCACCCGCCTGGATCAGCTCATCTATCTGCTCATCGATCACTCGCTGCATGGCCGGATTCTTGGGGTAATACCTTTGTTTTAATGGCTTATCATCCTTCAGTCGGATCCGGTGTTCCGCTATGTGTGACACCCCCTGTAAGCTTTCAAATAGGGTCAGTTCCGACTCCAAGAACTCCTTCAGTTCGGGCTCCAGTTCAGTTCCTTCCTCCTGACGACTGGTTACGATTCTGGTTGCTCCCAGCGAACTCCACTCGTTGACCCTTCACGCTCTCATACTCGGCTGCCACCTGAGTCAGCTGGTTCAACGTCGTAAAGTCCTGACGACGTTCGTACAATTTGTACTCCGGAGCGGCGTTCTCATAAACCCGATGTAACTCCTGCGTCGAGTTGTAACTCGCATGATGCATTAGGGCTCTTATTTCTACCAAGCAATCTTTAAACACCTCGCCCTCACGTTGCCGGCGGGATCGGATCTGGACTTCGGGGGGCAGGAAGAATTCTAGGAAATCCCTTCTAAACTCTGCCCACGGCACATCTCTCAGCCTGCTGGTTAAGAACCACCGGGCAGCCTTATCGACGAACACCTCACTTACGGCTCGAGGCATCCAGGATCTCCAGAAACTCTAGTGGGTCGGTTAACCCATCATACTTCATTCCCCATTTCCGGACCTGCTCCGCGACGGTTCGCCGTGGTCTGGACTCTGGCGAGGGCCCATCTCTGGGACGGTCGCGAAAGTACATGAGCTCTCGACCTTCGTCGACGCCCACTGTTGCGGTTTTGCGTCCGCCCTCAGCTTCAGTGCTCACAGTGATCTCGGGCACCCCCTTCTTCTCAGACATGTTCCCTACGCTGCACTGGATCTGTATTGCCTCGCGCACTTGGTGCGTTCCGCTGATCTGGCTCGGACTTCTGTCGACCCCTTTCGCCTAGGGCGAGCTCGCGACAGCCCGCTAACGGCTCTAGCAACTTTGTGCACTGGGCCTCGAGATTGGCAAGCCGAGTCCATATCTCGAGAATGGTTTCCGTCGTGGACGAAAACTGACAAGCGCTTTCGGAGGTCCTCCACCCGGCCTTCGTCGTCCAAACCGAACTCTTTGGCTATGGCCACCAACTCATCCTTACGCTGCTGGTGGATCCAGCGGACACCCACCCCCGGATTCTTGGACTCACCCGACTCTGACATGGTTCGTTGGTTTCTCGTTCCTCCCTCTTCAATAGCGCGGTTCGAAAAAACAATCTGGTCGTATCGGCGCTCGTTGTCTTCTCGCATTCTTCTCCTTCTTTTCCTTTTACTTTATTTAATTTTTATAATATACTTTTTTTTTCCCGAAGAGATATTTTATTTTATTAATTTTATTATTCTTAATATGTATATTTATTTATTATTATTATTCTTTTTTTTTTCTTTTCCACCAAAAAACAATTGCCTTTTATTTTTAATTTTTCACCAATTTATTCTCTCCTTTTTTTTCCGGTTTACGATAACACAAAAATTCGCTTTTGTGGCGTACAAACAAAAAAAATATTGATTGTCGTTTATAAAAAAAAATAATTCGATTATTATAATATAATTTTTATTTCGCGTAATTTCACTTTTTATAACGGCAATCGCATCACTGTTCACTCACTTTTCTTGCCCACTGTGCCGCATACCTCGTCCCACTGTTCACTCGCCACTTTTATTCCACTGTTCGACATACCCTGTACCAGAGCAAACTGTGCAAATGCGCAAACTGTGCAAATGCGCAAACTGCAGCATGCGTGTGTACTTTGCTTTTCTCTTCTCTTCTTTCTTTTTCTTACCACGTTGCGTGCAAAGTTAGGGTAAGCTAGGGTATGAACTACTAATACGACAAACGACTATCAAACTAATGCAGACGAACAATTATTTGGGAGTAATCGTGGGGTTTTATGCCACTTTTACGCCACGCCCCTTTATGCCTCCAACGTCCCTGCTCGGGCGCCACTTGTACCACCACACACACGTAGAGACGTGTTCGTGTGTGGGACAATCCAATAGAACCAGGAGCAGCGCAAGGTGTTCGCCTTGGCGCTCCACTGGCATTATCGTAATTACAAGAATACTACTCGGTGCCGGGATTGTTTACACGGCGACGGGAGCAATTCCTCGTCCAAACTTCAACAAATGCTACGGGGTGCCGGGATTGTTCACACGGCGACGGGAGCAATTCCTCGTCCAAACTACAACAAATACTACAGGGTGCCGGGATTGTTCACACGGCGACGTGAGCAATTCCTCGTCCTACCTACGGGTTAGTTAATAATCTTACATTGTCCCACTGCATAAAAAGGGGTGCAAGTCGGATATATCCAATTACAGGGCAATTTCAAAATTATCAGCTATTTCTAAGCTTTTTGAAAAGCTTATTACATCTACTTTGCAGCATCTCTGCAAATCGATTATCTGCCCTTCTCAACATGGTTTCGTTAAGAGTCGGTCAACTTCGACCAATTTACTAGAGTTTACTTCTTTAGTAAATGAGGCTTTTCTCAATAAAATGCAAACTGATATCATTTACACTGACTTTAGTAAAGCATTTGACTCTGTTAATCATAACCTCCTTCTCATAAAGCTTGACCGAATAGGTTTCTCTCCTTCATTCCTTTCATGGATCTCTTCCTACCTTACGGGTAGGACCCAAAGAGTACAGCTTAGATCAGCCATCTCTAAATCCGTCCTTGTCACTTCTGGAGTACCTCAAGGTAGTCATTTAGGCCCCTTATTTTTCAATCTTTTTATTAATGATCTACCCTTTGCTTTATCCCATTGCCACATACTTATGTATGCCGATGATGTGAAACTTATTTTATCTTATAAGACGTCTGTTAATCACAAGCTCTTGCAAGATGACTTAAACTCAATGCATCGCTGGTGCATAGCTAATCACTTGAACTTAAATTTTTCTAAATGCCTGTTTATGACTTTTAACAGGAGTACTCCTTATTTAGCAACTTATTCGATCGATGATGTACCTTTGCAACGTATATCGACAGTCGAAGACCTTGGCGTTCTATTTGATAATAAATTAAGTTTCTCTCTTCATATCTCTAGTATAGTAAATAAATCTAAGGCCACTCTTGCTTTTATAAAGCGTTGGTCTAAAGAATTTAATGATCAAAACTTTTATATACTTCCCTGGTTCACCCAAATCTTGAATATTGTTCATGTGTCTGGGATCCCCAACACAAACTTTATCAGGACCTAATTGAGTCTGTGCAGAAGCAATTCCTACTATTTGCACTCCGGGGCTTAGATTGGAATCCCAAACTGCATTTACCACCATACTCTAGTAGACTTCTGCTTCTCAATCTTCCGTCCCTTACCCACCGTAGGACAGTCCTTGGAGTTACTTTTCTCCATAAGTTGATAAGTTGATAAGAAGTAGGCGATATCAACTCCCCTTCGCTATTAGAACGTCTTAGCTTCAATGTCCCATTGAGGGCGACTAGGAACTTCTACCCGTTATACTTGTCTACATGTACTACAGACTACGCTTTGCACAATCGCTTTCGGGTTTTATGCGTTAATTATAATGAACTTTATCATTTAATTTCAAGCAATCTCTCTCTCCCCCTTATTAAAGCCTCTATTTTTAATTACCTAAGGTATATCTCTGATCTTATTGTGTTGTGATATTGACTTAAGCTGTGCTAAAACCTCGCCCTTCAGATCAGAGATCTATCTTTTTTTAAAATTATTTTATATTTTTATATTTTCATATTGATCTGTTTGGGTTTTTCTGGGTTTTCCCCATTCCTTGCAACAAATGTTGGATCAATTATTAATTTTGTATTCCCCAGACTTAATCATTTTTTCGTTCCAGCTCTTAATTTATATTTATATATTAGTTTACTTATTATTAACTTTTAATTTAATTTTTATTTACACTTAATTTTTCCTTTATCCGACTGCTTTTAGTCGTGAATAAATAAATAAATAAATAAATAATAAGTTAGGTTAGTTAAAAGAAAAGAGGCGGTTAGGATTAAATTAATCATTAACAGTTTATTCAGGGAATTCTAGTCTACTTTTATTCTACGCGTACCCTGCTGCACTGTCCTAAGGAGCCCTAGCGCTCCGTCCCTGTGCACAACTTACTCTCGTTCTTTTGCCAGACGCACTAGTCTGTCGTCTACTCTCTTCCACTTCTCGATCGCAACTCCCCCGCCAGTTCCAATCGTCAAGGAAAAGTCGAGGATTCCTTGAGGAAAGAGTCATTTCCCTCGAGGAATCGTTGAGGAAGTTGTATGAAAAACGTTGAGGAATTTAACATTACGATTTCCTACGGTCGAGGAAAAAGGAAACATCCCTGACGATTCCTTGATGTTTCACTGCCATAAAACGTCATGGAATCCGCGAGGAACTCTGCCGAAAATTCCTCGACGATTCCTCGATGGTTTTTTCGCCTTTTTCACCATAGATTGCCCCAGGATTTGCCCAGGAAATTCCTCGAGGATTCCCCCATGATTTTTCGATGAAATTCCTCGAGGATTCCTCATCGATTTCCATACAAAATTTCCTCGTATTTTTAGACCCCGTACTTAAAAAAAGTACAGGGGTCTATTAAGTTTGTTTAAAAAAAAATGTGCGTAACAGGCAGAAGGAGGCGTGGCAGACCCCATAAAGTGTATATATTCTTGATCAGCATCAACAGCCGAGTCGATATAGCCATGTCCGTCTGTCCGTCCGTCCGTCCGTCCGTCTGTATGAAAATCGAGATCTCAGAGACTAAAAGAGCTAGAGACACCAAACTTGGTATCTAGGTTCATCTATATTGCAAGCAGATCAAGTTTGTTTTAGAATTTTGCCACGCACCCTTTAACGCCCTAAAATCCAAATTTAAAATTTCATTTCTAAATTACAAGAACAATTTGAAAGCGAGAAACTGCAGATTTTCAACAGATGAAGCGTAAATAGTCCACGATCTGTGTACATTCAGCCCCGGAATCGAAACAAAATGGAACGGGCTCACCATATTGACGCAGCATTCCTCTAGGTTCGGATACGCAACAGATATTCACTCTCTTCTCATTTAATCCACCAGCGCTAGTTGAAACTCCTTTTATGCATGATGACGCAATGTGACCAGCCTCGCCACATTTAAAGCACGTTATGGCAGAGCGTCCTTTCGTTGATGATTTGCTGCTCGGGCAATCTATGGTAAAAAAGGCGAAAAAACCATCGAGGAATCGTCGAGGTATTTCGGCAGAGTTCAACTCCTTTTTTAAATTCAGCTGATTTTAGCTATTTGTCGTGTTCATAATCCAGCATGCTCATATTTATAAATGCTAATCTAGAAAATTCTTTTGTTTTGTCTCGTGCTTACATATGTGTGTATGCGTGTGCTTAACCGATCTTGGAAATACACATATTGTTGTCTCGCTCTCTCTCACGCGTATGTCTATTCGACTTTACAATGATTATTTGATGTTTTTCAGTATAAAACCCTACGACGAATCAATGTTTAACTAAAATATAAATTAATTTTCACCAGTCTTTGCTTTTTTCATACACTCGTGTATGGTCGACTGTATCGCGAGCGAATCGAGCAGGGGGCGGAGCCCTTTTGTTTTTACTTGTTTTTATGTTTTAATGTTTTTTATTTATTTATTTTTTTTAATTTTAAAGTGTGGTGTATTTGTTTTGTTTGAACATTCTCGCGCTTAGGTGTTTGTGTTAGAAGTTTGGGTGCCCATCCTTGTTGCTTCTGTCGTCTGTTTGTGGTCTGTGGTCTCTGTTTTGCAGTAGCGGGCCAGACGGTGAATTCTCGACCAGAATCAAACGGAATTTGCGCTCTGAATTCTTGCGGATGGCCACAGCCTTCTTGATCATGTGGTAGAGGTCCTCGGGAAGGTCGAACTTGAAACCCACCGATTTTTGGTTGGCATTAACAAAATGCACCTGGGTCACACCGTGCGAATCACGCAGGTTAATGCCGACCATTCTTTCCCAGCTTCTTGATCTGATCCTTGACTTCCTCAGCGTACAGATTCAGCCATAACGGCACTGTGCGTCGGTAGGGAAGGGCTGATTGGGATATACCCTTGCAGGAGCCTGTAGAATAATAACACATTAGTTCTCATTTCATAAAAATGAAATATAATACTTAATACTTACTATTTGTCTCAAAATTCATCGATAGCAGACTTGGTTGGAGCCGTCCAACACCATCATTTTATTCCATCATTCTAAATAAAATATTATAGAGAGAGAAACTTTATTAACATTGTTCATAGAAAGTCTCATAGCACTGTCTTAGCCCATTAATTGAATCACGCACTATTTTTTTGGCCGCAGCTCTTATTTCATTTTTGGGTGAAGACAGTACTATTTTTGCAAACACATGTGTATATACGGACATTCAATTGCAGTTGTTGCTGCGCAGTTTGCTTTGCAGCAACTTGCACAATTTTATGTTTCGTTATGTACACGTGCATTTATAAGCACAAACGATATGGTTTGCTCTCCTGTTATTTATTTTTCGTTGTCTATTTTTTTGACACAAGCGCCTTTCACGACGACTTCGGGTTCAGCAGCACAAGTTCTGTCGGCGTCAGTGCCGAACGAAAATGTGAACGCTAGACTTCAACGTCGTGACGTTCGGCAAGGAGGGGAAGCAAAGAAACGAACACATACATACAAACTATAGTTCGTCCGAGCAGCGGCCAGTTGACGCTGTCAGAACACTAACAAAAATTACAACAAAATGACAACAACATCGGGGAGAAAGTCATGGCGAGGAATTTTAGTTCCAGAGGGCCTCGACTCGCTCGTCGCTAAGCCATGCGCTAGCGTCAGTTACACAATTCCCCACAGCTTTCCGGTCTTCACCTCGGAACTTTCGTTCTCTCTCTCTCTCCGCGAGGTGAAGCTGCACTCCTTTAAACAGTGTTGTATAACCGATCGCTGTCGCGTGCATGCCTGCGACGTCGGCCGTTACATTTAAATTCAAACGTCTAATTGAACTGATAAACAAACGATGCGCTCCGTGCGCTTTTAATTCAGTTTGGTTCACTCTTAATTAACTAATAGAGAATTCATAATTAATATAACTAACAATAATAAAAAGAAGTAAAATAATAACAAAGAAAAAATAATAACAAAGAAATGTGAGACGGGCTTTTCTAAACCCGCCTCATAGCGTATCGAATGTTCTGGATCAGACTTTGGGCCTAAACGACAGAAGCCCAAGATGCAAACTCTAATCAAATGCCATTATTGTGGCAAACTCGAGCACAAAATGATGGAATGTCGTAAGCGCAAAGCAGATGACAAAAGCGAGAGCAAATCCATCTAACGGCAAACCAGGCGTGAAGTGCTACAGGTGTGGCAATATTTGCCACATTGCGTCTACTTGCACAAAGGGTGCAACTACAGCGAATGGCAACGAGAAGCGAGTAGATCTATGTGCAATACTGGAGCCACAAGGAATGATGCATCAAAATGGTGAGCCGTATCGATTCTTTTTTGATTCTGGTGCCGAATGCTCACTAATTAAGGAGAAATTATGTAATAAGATAGCTGGTAAAAGATTTTACAATATGGTAGTCCTAAGAAGAATAGGGGAAAACGTTGTCAAAAGTAATTTACAAATCTTGGCTAGAATTCAAATTACTCAATGTAACTTAGAGGTTCTATTCCATGTTGTTGATGATAATTGTTTAAAACATGACATAATAATTGGCCGTTTTGGCATTACAATGGATTCAGATAATTTAGACATGTCTAAAACTAAAATTGTAAATGTAGTACACGAAGAGTCTGCAACAAACATTATGTTGAGAGCTATCGATGACAATAAAGAGCTTCAAGAATGTGAAAAGTATATCCTCAAAGATATTTTAATTAAATACTCAGATAGCTTCATAGATGGAATCCCGAAAAAGCGTATCACAACTTTGCTTTAAAAATTCGTTTACTAGATAATAGTAAAACAGTTCAAAGGCGTCCATACAAACTAAGTGAAGATAAAAAGAAACTTGTTAGAACTAAAATAGAAAAGATGATAGAAGCAAATGTAGTTCGTCCAAGTTGCTCGCCATTCGCCAGTCCAATCCTGCTAGTTAAAAAAAAAGATGGCAGTGACAGATAGTGCGTAGATTATAGAGAGTTGAGTGCGAATACAGTGTCAGACAAATATCCGCTGCCACTAATTTCTGACCAAATTGCTAGACTGCGTGACGGAAGATACTTTTCAAGTCTGGACATGGCCAGCGGATTTTCCCAAGTACCGATTGACACTGAATCAATTGAAAGAACAGCATTTGTAATTCCAGACGGGCAGTACGAATTCCTTGCTATGCCATTTGGATTGAAAAATGCCTCTTCAGTTTTTCAGCGAGCAATTGTACGAGCATTGGGAGAATTGGCATACTCATATGCGGTAGTCTATATTGACGACGTATTAATTATAGCCGAGACAAAATAGGAAGCTTTTGAAAGGTTTTTCATAGTGCTAAAGACTTTATCCAAAGCAAGATTTTCTTTTAATATAAAAAAAATGTAACTAGAAAGATACAGGCGCTGTCTGCTCTAACTCAACCAGAATCAGTTACACAATTAAGGCAATTTATAGGACTAGCATCTTATTTCAGGCAGTTCGTGCCGCGATTTTCTGAGCAAATGAAGCCTTTGTATAAATTGACTTCCATAAACAGTGGTTTTGTTTGGAATGAGCAACATGAGTTTCTACGTCAGAAGATTATACAAGTTAACAATCTTTAAACCTAAACTACAACCTAAGCGCTGGTTCAGAGTCTACACAACTTCCTGCACACGCCAAGTAAAAAATTCTAAGAAGCTCGCCAACATAGCGGCAGTTCTGGACAACACATTGCAACATCGCCCAATTCCACTGATGCAGAACTACACGCCAAGTAAGCAATTCTAAGAAGCTCGCCAACATAGCGGCAGTTCTGGACAACACATTTTAACATCGCCCAATTCTACTGATGCAGCTAAGTCCACAACGCTGCCAACATAGACTGCGCCGCAACCACAGTTGCAGTCATAAACAATGCATTGCCCAAAACTGCTGACGCTACCAATTTCCCCAACGCCGCCAACGCAGCCGCTGCCGCCGCCAACCCAGCCGCTGCCACGCTGCCGCCGTCAACACAGCCGTTGCCGCCGTCAACCAAGCCGCTGCCGCCGTCAACACAAGCTGCGTCGCTGCCAGCAGCGCCAAGCCGCTGCGAGAAACTGCAGATTTTCCACAGATGAAGCGTAAATAGTCCACGATCTGTGTAGAAAATTTCATTGCGATCGGACGGTAAATAGCGAAGATATAAAAATAATAAGTTAAGCTGTTTAATTGTGTGAGGGTTGGCAATAATCATAAATTAATAGCAGAAAAATGCTGTTAACAAAGCTGCAATATGGCAGATAAATGTTACAGAGCTCCGTGGCGTACTGTGCTAAGTCGCTGAATTCATCTAATTTTATGCTATCACGCAGGTCGAAATTTCGAGTCCTGCCTCGGGCAAATGGTTTTTTTTTTTTTTTATTTATTAATGTTAAATTGTCATGTCTTATTGATGTTATATTGACATATACATTAACATTTGATGTTATTATACAATTTTTAATTAATTTTTCAATAAGATTAATTAACAAGCAATTTTGAAATATCTTAGATGATGGCTCAATGGGTTGAGTCCCCATACTTTCTAATCCTATTTTGATATTGGGTTGCGGGTTCAAATCCCGGCTGTGACAACTCCTTTTTTAAATTCAGCTGATTTTAGCTATTTGTCGTGCTTATAATCCGGCATGTTCATATTTATAAATGCTAATCTAGAAAATTGTATTGTTTTGGCTCGTGCTTACATATGTGTGTATGCGTGTGCTTAACCGATCTTGGAAATACACATATTGTTGTCTCGCTCTCTCTAACACATATGTCTATTCGACTTTACATTGATTATTTGATGTTTTTAAATATTATATAAAACCCTACGACGAATCAATGTTTAACTAAAATATAAATTAATTTTCACCAGTCTTTGCTTTTTTCATACCAAGTACGGGGTCTCCGACACTCGTGTATGGTCGACTGTATCGCGAGCGAAGCGAGCCGGGGGTAGGCGAGCGAAGCGAGCAGGGGCGGAGCCCCCTTGTTTTTACTTGTTTTTATGTTTTAATGTTTTTTATTTATTTATTTTTTTATTTTTAAAGTGTGGTGTATTTGTTTTGTGAGAACATTCTCGCGCTTAGGTGTTTGTGTTAGAAGTTTGGGTGCCCATCCTTGTTGCTTCTGTCGTCTGTTTGTGGTCTGTGGTCTCTGTTTTGCAGTAGCGGGCCAGACGGTGAATTCTCGACCAGAATCAAACGGAATTTGCGCTCTGAATTCTTGCGGATGGCCACAGCCTTCTTGATCATGTGGTAGAGGTCCTCGGGAAGGTCGAACTTGAAACCCACCGATTTTTGGTTGGCATTAACAAAATGCACCTGGGTCACACCGTGCGAATCACGCAGGTTAATGCCGACCATTCTTTCCCAGCTTCTTGATCTGATCCTTGACTTCCTCAGCGTACAGCTTCAGCCATAACGGCACTGTGCGTCGGTAGGGAAGGGCTGATTGGGATATACCCTTGCAGGAGCCTGTAGAATAATAACACATTAGTTCTCATTTCATAAAAATGAAATATAATACTTAATACTTACTATTTGTCTCAAAATTCATCGATAGCAGACTTGGTTGGAGCCGTCCAACACCATCATTTTATTCCATCATTCTAAATAAAATATTATAGAGAGAGAAACTTTATTAACATTGTTCATAGAAAGTCTCATAGCACTGTCTTAGCCCATTCATTGAATCACGCACTATTTTTTGGCCGCAGCTATTTTTGCAATTACATGTGTATATACGGACATTCAATTGCAGTTGTTGCTGCGCAGTTTGCTTTGCAGCAACTTGCACAATTTTATGTTTCCTTATGTACACATGTATTTATAAGCACAAACGACATGGTTTGCTCTCCTGTTATTTATTTTTCGTTGTCTATTTTTTTGACACAAGCGCCTTTCACGACGACTTCGGGTCCAGCAGCACAAGTTCTGTCGGCGTCAGTGCCGAACGAAAATGTGAACGCTAGACTTCAACGTCGTGACGTTCGGCAAGGAGGGGAAGCAAAGAAACGAACACATACATACAAACTATAGTTCGTCCGAGCAGCGGCCAGTTGACGCTGTCAGAACACTAACAAAAATTACAACAAAATGACAACAACATCGGGGAGAAAGTCATGGCGAGGAATTTTAGTTCCAGAGGGCCTCGACTCGCTCGTCGCTAAGCCATGCGCTAGCGTCAGTTACACAATTCCCCACAGCTTTCCGGTCTTCACCTCGGAACTTTCGTTCTCTCTCTCTCTCCGCGAGGTGAAGCTGCACTCCTTTAAACAGTGTTGTATAACCGATCGCTGTCGCGTGCATGCCTGCGACGTCGGCCGTTACATTTAAATTCAAACGTCTAATTGAACTGATAAACAAACGATGCGCTCCGTGCGCTTTTAATTCAGTTTGGTTCACTCTTAATTAACTAATAGAGAATTCATAATTAATATAACTAACAATAATAAAAAGAAGTAAAATAATAACAAAGAAAAAATAATAACAAAGAAATGTGAGACGGGCTTTTCTAAACCCGCCTCATAGCGTATCGAATGTTCTGGATCAGACTTTGGGCCTGAACGAAAGAAGCCCAAGATGCAAACTCCAATTAAATGCCATTATTGTGGCAAACTCGGGCACAAAATGATGGAATGTCGTAAGCGCAAAGCAGATGACAAAAGCGAACCAAGAGCAAATCCATCTAACGGCAAACCTCTAGTTGGAAGACCAGGCGTGAAATGCTACAGGTGTGGCAATATTGGCCACATTGCGTCTACTTGCACAAAGGGTGCAACTACAGCGAATGGCAACGAGAAGCGAGTAGATCTATGTGCAGTACTGGAGCCCCAAGGAATGATGCATCAAAATGGTGAGCCGTATCGATTCTTTTTTGATTCTGGTGCCGAATGCTCACTAATTAAGGAGAAGTTATGTAATAAGATAGCTGGTAAAAGATTTTACAATATGGTAGTCCTAAGAGGAATAGGAGAAAACGTTGTCAAAAGTAATTTACAAATCTTGGCTAGAATTCAAATTACTCAATTTAACTTAGAGGTTCTATTCCATGTTGTTGATGATAATTGTTTAAAACATGACATAATGATTGGCCGTGAAATACTTCAACTTGGTTTTGGCATTACAATGGATTCAGATAATTTAGACATGTTTAAAACTAAAATTGTAAATGTAGTACACGAAGAGTCTGCAACAAACATTATGTTGAGAACTATCGATGACAATAAAGAGCTTCAAGAATGTGAAAAGTATATCCTCAAAGATATTTTAAATAAATACTCAGATAGCTTCATAGATGGAATCCCGAAAAAGCGTATCACAACTGTGCTTTAAAAATTCGTTTACTAGATAATAATAAAACAGTTCAAAGGCGTCCATACAAACTAAGTGAAGATGAAAAGAAACTTGTTAGAACTAAAATAGAAAAGATGATAGAAGCAAATGTAGTTCGTCCAAGTTGCTCGCCATTCGCCAGTCCAATCCTGCTAGTAAAAAAAAAGATGGCAGTGACAGATTGTGCGTAGATTATAGAGAGTTGAGTGCGAATACAGTGTCAGACAAATTTCCGCTGCCACTAATTTCTGACCAAATTGCTAGACTGCGTGACGGAAGATACTTTTCAAGTCTGGACATGGCCAGCGGATTTTACCAAGTACCGATTGACACTGAATCAATTGAAAGAACAGCATTTGTAACTCCAGACGGGCAGTACGAATTCCTTGCTATGCCATTTGGATTGAAAAATGCCTCTTCAGTTTTTCAGCGAGCAATTGTACGAGCATTGGGAGAATTGGCATACTCATATGCGGTAGTCTATATTGACGACGTATTAATTATAGCCGAGTCAAAAGAGGAAGCTTTTGAAAGGTTGTCCATAGTGCTAAAGACTTTATCCAAAGCAAGATTTTCTTTTAAGTATAAACAACAAATGTAATCCTAGAAAGATACAGGCACTGTCTGCTCTAACTCAACCAGAGTCAGTTACACAATTAAGGCAATTTATAGGACTAGCATCTTATTTCAGGCAGTTCGTGCCGCGATTTTCTGAGCAAATGAAGCCTTTGTATAAATTGACTTCCAAAAACAGTGGTTTTGTTTGGAATGAGCAACATGAGTTTCTACGTCAGAAGATTATACAAGTTAACAATCTTTAAACCTAAACTACAACCTAAGCGCTGGTTCAGAGTCTACACAACTTCCTGCACACGCCAAGTAAAAAATTCTAAGAAGCTCGCCAACATAGCGGCAGTTCTGGACAACACATTGCAACATCGCCCAATTCCACTGATGCAGAACTACACGCCAAGTAAGCAATTCTAAGAAGCTCGCCAACATAGCGGCAGTTCTGGACAACACATTTTAACATCGCCCAATTCTACTGATGCAGCTAAGTCCACAACGCTGCCAACATAGACTGCGCCGCAACCACAGTTGCAGTCATAAACAATGCATTGCCCAAAACTGCTGACGCTACCAATTTCCCCAACGCCGCCAACGCAGCCGCTGCCGCCGCCAACCCAGCCGCTGCCACGCTGCCGCCGTCAACACAGCCGTTGCCGCCGTCAACCAAGCCGCTGCCGCCGTCAACACAAGCTGCGTCGCTGCCAGCAGCGCCAAACCGCTGCGAGAAACTGCAGATTTTCCACAGATGAAGCGTAAACAGTCCACGATCTGTGTAGAAATTTTCATTGCGATCGGACGGTAAATAGCGAATATATAAAAATAATAAGTTAAGCTGTTTAATTGTGTGAGGGTTGGCAATAATCATAAATTAATAGCAGAAAAATGCTGTTAACAAAGCTGCAATATGGCAGATAAATGTTACAGAGCTCCGTGGCGTACTGTGCTAAGTCGCTGAATTCATCTAATTTTATGCTATCACGCAGGTCGAAATTTCGAGTCCTGCCTCGGGCAAATGTTGTTTTTTTTTTTATTTATTAATGTTAAATTGTCATGTGTTATTGATGTTATATTGACATATACATTAACATTTGATGTTATTATACAATTTTTAATTAATTTTTCAATAAGATTAATTAACAAGCAATTTTGAAATATCTTAGATGATGGCTCAATGGGTTGAGTCCCCATACTTTCTAATCCTATTTTGATATTGGGTTGCGGGTTCAAATCCCGGCTGTGACAACTCCTTTTTTTAAATTCAGCTGATTTTAGCTATTTGTCGTGCTTATAATCCGGCATTGTTCATATTTATAAATGCTAATCTAGAAAATTGTATTGTTTTGGCTCGTGCTTACATATGTGTGTATGCGTGTGCTTAACCGATCTTGGAAATACACATATTGTTGTCTCGCTCTCTCTAACACATATGTCTATTCGACTTTACATTGATTATTTGATGTTTTTAAATCTATATATATAAAACTCTTTGTCCTGACTGACTGACTGACTGACTGACTGACTGACTGACTGACTGACTGACTGACTGACTGACTGACTGACGGACACATCAACGTGTAGGCCAAACGGCTAAAGGTCAAAGAGCTGAAATTTTCACACAACATAGCTGAGACAATTTAATCGTGCAATAAGACGGCGTTTTGTGAAATTCCACCTGGAAGTGTGTTTACCCGAGGTCAAAAGGTCATGGAATTGCTTTGTATGAAAAACTTTTTTGTTGTTAAGATATCTTAACCAAACTTACATGATTATATGTTTGGGACTGTCTCACATTCTGACCAAATTTGTCAGTCGGATTACTTCCTATCATATAGCTGCCATATGAATAATCGGATGAAATTAACCTTTAGTATGGAAAACTTTTTTGTTTCTTCAGATATCTTAACCAAACTTACAGATTAGATGTTTGGGACTGTCTCTTACATTCTGACCAAATATGTTCAAAGTCGGATTACTATATCATATAGCTGCCATAGCAATAATCGGATGAAATTAACCTTTAGTATGGAAAACTTTTTGTTTCTTCAGATATATTAACCAAACTTACAGATAAGATGTTTGGGACTGTCTCTTACATTCTGACCAAATTTGGTCAAAGTCGGATTACTATATCATATAGCTGCCATAGCAATAATCGGATGAAATTAACCTTTAGTATGGAAAACTTTTTTGTTTCTTAAGATATCATTCAAACTTACAGATTAGATGTTTGGGACTGTCTTACATTCTGACCAAATATGGTCAAAGTCGGATTATATATCATACAGCTATATGATATAGCGACGATTTCGACAAATTTGGCAGAATGTAAGAGAACAGTCGCAAACATGCAATCTGTGAGTTTGATTTAGATATCTTAGAAACAAAAAGTTTTTCATACTAACACCTATTTCGACCGATCTTTCCTATGACAGCTATATGATATAGCTGACGATTTCGACCAAATTGGTTCAGAATGTAAGAGACAGTCGCAAACATGCAATCTGTGAGTTTGATTTAGATTCTTAAGAAACAAA
Source organism: Drosophila kuntzei (assembly GCA_035042165.1). NCBI lineage: Eukaryota > Metazoa > Arthropoda > Insecta > Diptera > Drosophilidae > Drosophila > Drosophila kuntzei. The sequence goes on along the minus strand of JAWNLU010000513.1, from coordinate 23,057 downwards.
AAGTTTTACAAAGGTTAATGTGCATTATATTATATAAATTAAGATATCTTAACCAAACTTACAGATTATATGTTTGGGACTGTCATTCATCATTCTGACCAAATTTGGTAAAAGTCGGATTACTATAACATATAGCTGCCATAGGAACAATATAATGCAAATTATCGATTAGTATGAAAATTGTTTTTCTTTCTTAAGAAATCTCAACCAAACTCATCACTAAAGGTTACTTTGACTAAACTTAATTAACATTATTAACTAAAATTCCGCGAGCAAGAAGCATGAGAAGTGAGCGCCCTAATTTATATAAATTAAGATATCTTAACCAAACTTACAGATTATAAGTTTGGGACTGTCATTCATCATTCTGACCAAATTTGGTAAAAGTCGGATTACTATAACATATTGCTGCCATAGGAACAATATAATGCAAATTATCGATTAGTGTGAAAATTGTTTTTCTTTCTTAGAAATCTCAACCAAACTCATACTAAAGGTTACTTTGACTAAACTTAATTAACATTATTAACTAAATTTCATTTCGCGAGCGAAGCGAGCAGGGGCGAGCCCCTAATTTATATAAATTAAGATATCTTAACCAAACTTACAGATTATAAGTTTGGGACTGTCATTCATCATTCTGACCAAATTTGGTAAAAGTCGGATTACTATAACATATTGCTGCCATAGGAACAATATAATGCAAATTATCGATTAGTGTGAAAATTGTTTTTCTTTCTTAAGAAATCTCAACCAAACTCATACTAAAGGTTACTTGACTAACAATTAACATTATTAACTGAAAATTTCATTTCCGCGAGCGAAGCGAGCGGGGGTTGGCGAGCGAAGGGGAGGCGAGCCCCTAGTATTACATAAAACCCTACGACGAATCAATGTTTAACTAAAATATAAATTAATTTTCACCAGTCTTTGCTTTTTTCATACCAAGTACGGGGTCTCCGACACTCGTGTATGGTCGACTGTATCGCGAGCGAAGCGAGCCGGGGGTAGGCGAGCGAAGCGAGCAGGGGCGGAGCCCCCTTGTTTTTACTGTTTTATGTTTTAATGTTTTTTATTTATTTATTTTTTTTAATTTTAAAGTGTGGTGTATTTGTTTTGTGTGAACATTCTCGCGCTTAGGTGTTTGTGTTAGAAGTTTGGGTGCCCATCCTTGTTGCTTCTGTCGTCTGTTTGTGGTCTGTGGTCTCTGTTTTGCAGTAGCGGGCCAGACGGTGAATTCTCGACCAGAATCAAACGGAATTTGCGCTCTGAATTCTTGCGGATGGCCACAGCCTTCTTGATCATGTGGTAGAGGTCCTCGGGAAGGTCGAACTTGAAACCCACCGATTTTTGGTTGGCATTAACAAAATGCACCTGGGTCACACCGTGCGAATCACGCAGGTTAATGCCGACCATTCTTTCCCAGCTTCTTGATCTGATCCTTGACTTCCTCAGCGTACAGCTTCAGCCATAACGGCACTGTGCGTCGGTAGGGAAGGGCTGATTGGGATATACCCTGCAGGAGCCTTTAGAATAATAACACATTAGTTCTCATTTCATAAAAATGAAATATAATACTTAATACTTACTATTTGTCTCAAAATTCATCGATAGCAGACTTGGTTGGAGCCGTCCAACACCATCATTTTATTCCATCATTCTAAATAAAATATTATAGAGAGAGAAACTTTATTAACATTGTTCATAGAAAGTCTCATAGCACTGTCTTAGCCCATTAATTGAATCACGCACTATTTTTTTGGCCGCAGGTATTTTTGCAATTACATGTGTATATACGGACATTCAATTGCAGTTGTTGCTGCGCAGTTTGCTTTGCAGCAACTTGCACAATTTTATGTTTCCTTATGTACACATGTATTTATAAGCACAAACGACATGGTTTGACTTTGTTAAAATTTCATAACTTACCTTATTCGATTTTTAATTTGTTGAATGCTCTCCTGTTATTTATTTTTCGTTGTCTATTTTTTTGACACAAGCGCCTATCACGACGACTTCGGGTCCAGCAGCACAAGTTCTGTCGGCGTCAGTGCCGAACGAAAATGTGAACGCTAGACTTCAACGTCGTGACGTTCGGCAAGGAGGGGAAGCACAGAAACGAACACATACACACAAACTATAGTTCGTCCGAGCAGCGGCCAGTTGACGCTGTCAGAACACTAACAAAAATTACAACAAAATGACAACAACATCGGGGAGAAAGTCATGGCGAGGAATTTTAGTTCCAGAGGGCCTCGACTCGCTCGTCGCTAAGCCATGCGCTAGCGTCAGTTACACAATTCCCCACAGCTTTCCGGTCTTCACCTCGGAACTTTCGTTCTCTCTCTCTCTCCGCGAGGTGAAGCTGCACTCCTTTAAACAGTGTTGTATAACCGATCGCTGTCGCGTGCATGCCTGCGACGTCGGCCGTTACATTTAAATTCAAACGTCTAATTGAACTGATAAACAAACGATGCGCTCCGTGCGCTTTTAATTCAGTTTGGTTCACTCTTAATTAACTAATAGAGAATTCATAATTAATATAACTAACAATAATAAAAAGAAGTAAAATAATAACAAAGAAAAAATAATAACAAAGAAATGTGAGACGGGCTTTTCTAAACCCGCCTCATAGCGTATCGAATGTTCTGGATCAGACTTTGGGCCTAAACGACAGAAGCCCAAGATGCAAACTCTAATCAAATGCCATTATTGTGGCAAACTCGAGCACAAAATGATGGAATGTCGTAAGCGCAAAGCAGATGACAAAAGCGAGAGCAAATCCATCTAACGGCAAACCAGGCGTGAAGTGCTACAGGTGTGGCAATATTTGCCACATTGCGTCTACTTGCACAAAGGGTGCAACTACAGCGAATGGCAACGAGAAGCGAGTAGATCTATGTGCAATACTGGAGCCACAAGGAATGATGCATCAAAATGGTGAGCCGTATCGATTCTTTTTTGATTCTGGTGCCGAATGCTCACTAATTAAGGAGAAATTATGTAATAAGATAGCTGGTAAAAGATTTTACAATATGGTAGTCCTAAGAAGAATAGGGGAAAACGTTGTCAAAAGTAATTTACAAATCTTGGCTAGAATTCAAATTACTCAATGTAACTTAGAGGTTCTATTCCATGTTGTTGATGATAATTGTTTAAAACATGACATAATAATTGGCCGTTTTGGCATTACAATGGATTCAGATAATTTAGACATGTCTAAAACTAAAATTGTAAATGTAGTACACGAAGAGTCTGCAACAAACATTATGTTGAGAGCTATCGATGACAATAAAGAGCTTCAAGAATGTGAAAAGTATATCCTCAAAGATATTTTAATTAAATACTCAGATAGCTTCATAGATGGAATCCCGAAAAAGCGTATCACAACTTTGCTTTAAAAATTCGTTTACTAGATAATAGGTAAACAGTTCAAAGGCGTCCATACAAACTAAGTGAAGATGAAAAGAAACTTGTTAGAACTAAAATAGAAAAGATGATAGAAGCAAATGTAGTTAAAAAAAAAGATGGCAGTGACAGATAGTGCGTAGATTATAGAGAGTTGAGTGCGAATACAGTGTCAGACAAATATCCGCTGCCACTAATTTCTGACCAAAGTGCTAGACTGCGTGACGGAAGATACTTTTCAAGTCTGGACATGGCCAGCGGATTTTCCCAAGTACCGATTGACACTGAATCAATTGAAAGAACAGCATTTGTAATTCCAGACGTGCAGTACGAATTCCTTGCTATGCCATTTGGATTGAAAAATGCCTCTTCAGTTTTTCAGCGAGCAATTGTACGAGCATTGGGAGAATTGGCATACTCATATGCGGTAGTCTATATTGACGACGTATTAATTATAGCCGAGACAAAATAGGAAGCTTTTGAAAGGTTTTTCATAGTGCTAAAGACTTTATCCAAAGCAAGATTTTCTTTTAATATAAAAAAAATGTAACTAGAAAGATACAGGCACTGTCTGCTCTAACTCAACCAGAATCAGTTACACAATTAAGGCAATTTATAGGACTAGCATCTTATTTCAGGCAGTTCGTGCCGCGATTTTCTGAGCAAATGAAGCCTTTGTATAAATTGACTTCCATAAACAGTGGTTTTGTTTGGAATGAGCAACATGAGTTTCTACGTCAGAAGATTATACAAGTTAACAATCTTTAAACCTAAACTACAACCTAAGCGCTGGTTCAGAGTCTACACAACTTCCTGCACACGCCAAGTAAAAAATTCTAAGAAGCTCGCCAACATAGCGGCAGTTCTGGACAACACATTGCAACATCGCCCAATTCCACTGATGCAGAACTACACGCCAAGTAAGCAATTCTAAGAAGCTCGCCAACATAGCGGCAGTTCTGGACAACACATTTTAACATCGCCCAATTCTACTGATGCAGCTAAGTCCACAACGCTGCCAACATAGACTGCGCCGCAACCACAGTTGCAGTCATAAACAATGCATTGCCCAAAACTGCTGACGCTACCAATTTCCCCAACGCCGCCAACGCAGCCGCTGCCGCCGCCAACCCAGCCGCTGCCACGCTGCCGCCGTCAACACAGCCGTTGCCGCCGTCAACCAAGCCGCTGCCGCCGTCAACACAAGCTGCGTCGCTGCCAGCAGCGCCAAGCCGCTGCGAGAAACTGCAGATTTTCCACAGATGAAGCGTAAATAGTCCACGATCTGTGTAGAAAATTTCATTGCGATCGGACGGTAAATAGCGAAGATATAAAAATAATAAGTTAAGCTGTTTAATTGTGTGAGGGTTGGCAATAATCATAAATTAATAGCAGAAAAATGCTGTTAACAAAGCTGCAATATGGCAGATAAATGTTACAGAGCTCCGTGGCGTACTGTGCTAAGTCGCTGAATTCATCTAATTTTATGCTATCACGCAGGTCGAAATTTCGAGTCCTGCCTCGGGCAAATGGTTTTTTTTTTTTTTATTTATTAATGTTAAATTGTCATGTCTTATTGATGTTATATTGACATATACATTAACATTTGATGTTATTATACAATTTTTAATTAATTTTTCAATAAGATTAATTAACAAGCAATTTTGAAATATCTTAGATGATGGCTCAATGGGTTGAGTCCCCATACTTTCTAATCCTATTTTGATATTGGGTTGCGGGTTCAAATCCCGGCTGTGACAACTCCTTTTTTAAATTCAGCTGATTTTAGCTATTTGTCGTGCTTATAATCCGGCATGTTCATATTTATAAATGCTAATCTAGAAAATTGTATTGTTTTGGCTCGTGCTTACATATGTGTGTATGCGTGTGCTTAACCGATCTTGGAAATACACATATTGTTGTCTCGCTCTCTCTAACACATATGTCTATTCGACTTTACATTGATTATTTGATGTTTTTAAATATTATATAAAACCCTACGACGAATCAATGTTTAACTAAAATATAAATTAATTTTCACCAGTCTTTGCTTTTTTCATACCAAGTACGGGGTCTCCGACAGTCGAGTATGGTCGACTGTATCGCGAGCGAAGCGAGCCGGGGGTAGGCGAGCGAAGCGAGCAGGGGCGGAGCCCCCTTGTTTTTACTTGTTTTTATGTTTTAATGTTTTTTATTTATTTATTTTTTTTAATTTTAAAGTGTGGTGTATTTGTTTTGTGTGAACATTCTCGCGCTTAGGTGTTTGTGTTAGAAGTTTGGGTGCCCATCCTTGTTGCTTCTGTCGTCTGTTTGTGGTCTGTGGTCTCTGTTTTGCAGTAGCGGGCCAGACGGTGAATTCTCGACCAGAATCAAACGGAATTTGCGCTCTGAATTCTTGCGGATGGCCACAGCCTTCTTGATCATGTGGTAGAGGTCCTCGGGAAGGTCGAACTTGAAACCCACCGATTTTTGGTTGGCATTAACAAAATGCACCTGGGTCACACCGTGCGAATCACGCAGGTTAATGCCGACCATTCTTTCCCAGCTTCTTGATCTGATCCTTGACTTCCTCAGCGTACAGCTTCAGCCATAACGGCACTGTGCGTCGGTAGGGAAGGGCTGATTGGGATATACCCTTGCAGGAGCCTGTAGAATAATAACACATTAGTTCTCATTTCATAAAAATGAAATATAATACTTAATACTTACTATTTGTCTCAAAATTCATCGATAGCAGACTTGGTTGGAGCCGTCCAACACCATCATTTTATTCCATCATTCTAAATAAAATATTATAGAGAGAGAAACTTTATTAACATTGTTCATAGAAAGTCTCATAGCACTGTCTTAGCCCATTAATTGAATCACGCACTATTTTTTTGGCCGCAGCTCTTATTTCATTTTTGGGTGAAGACAGTACTATTTTTGCAAACACATGTGTATATACGGACATTCAATTGCAGTTGTTGCTGCGCAGTTTGCTTTGCAGCAACTTGCACAATTTTATGTTTCGTTATGTACACGTGCATTTATAAGCACAAACGATATGGTTTGCTCTCCTGTTATTTATTTTTCGTTGTCTATTTTTTTGACACAAGCGCCTTTCACGACGACTTCGGGTCCAGCAGCACAAATTCTGTCGGCGTCAGTGCCGAACGAAAATGTGAACGCTAGACTTCAACGTCGTGACGTTCGGCAAGGAGGGGAAGCAAAGAAACGAACACATACATACAAACTATCGTTCGTCCGAGCAGCGGACAGTTGACGCTGTCAGAACAGTAACAAAAATTACAACAAAATGACAACAACATCGGGGAGAAAGTCATGGCGAGGAATTTTAGTTCCAGAGGTTGTTTACTGAACAACACTCTCGGGCCATGCTCGGTAGAGGCAATCCTTACCTCAGACCTTAGTGTCAGTAGTAACTCTGGTATTTCAGTATAGAACAACTCTGTCTTTATTTTGATACTTATCGGTTAACACTCAAAATTAATACTAAATATTACTATTATCTTCGACACGGCTATCCTGACAATTCACACGTCCTCGTGTGTGCAACTTTCGGCTATAATCATGTAATACTCAAAGTTGTGTTGGTTGAAATCTTTTAATTATTTTAATTTTGACTTTAGTTTATCAAGCAAGAGTGCAATATATGAGTTTCACAAAAGTGTATCATCAAAGAGAATCATGTAAGAGTATCATCGGTCAAAGTACTTTTTTTTCTATGTTTATTTGTCATCACACGTCTATAGGCTCTTGCTGCCCAGCAGCGATAACATGGAGCGTATCCATCTAGGTCTCTTCTAACCTCCGACCCCCGCCACAATATCACCCGCTTCAGTAGAGACTGCTGAATTTTAGGTCTTGTTCTGTATAGAATTTTAGTTGATCTAATGCTTTCTCTATTTGTTTTAAATCTATCACATGGATGATTCTTGTTGTTGTAGTACGTATTTTCCCTAGTCCTTTGTAAATTGTTACCGTCTGTGCATGCGTGTAGTTGGTAATGTCCAGTAGTTCATTCGTCCCGTGTATGGTCCATGTTAACAACAATCTGAAATCAGACATTTTTTATGTTACTCTTGTGTACTGTTTTGTTTGTTTCTGTGGTAATTGTTGTGTCGTGGTCTTCTTTTACGATTTCCTTTTTGAATCTAGCTGATAATTTCGATCCTAATCTAGTGCTAATTTTGAGAAATATTTCGTCGCCTGGTTTGTATGTTCGTAAAGTCTTCCTATTTTTGTTATGATATTCTAAGTCCTTATTTTGTTTTTGCCGAAGTTTGTCGATGTTGTCTTGTCTAGTCTTTTCGTATTGTTCTGGGCTGGTAGTCACAGTTCTTCCGAAAAATACTTCTAGGGGTCGTTTATTTGTGACGGAATGAAAGGTGTAGTTATATTCGTAAATGGCTCTGTCTATAAACTCTTCGAAGGTTCTATGAATTTTGTCTTTTTTTATAAGTCGTATGATCTCAGAAAATGTGGAGTGGAATCCCGCCAGTTCCAATCGTCAAGGAAAAGTCGAGGATTCCTTGAGGAAAGAGTCATTTCCCTCGAGGAATCGTTGAGGAAGTTGTATGAAAAACGTTGAGGAGAGAATTTAACATTACGATTTCCTACGGTCGAGGAAAAAGGAAACATCCCTGACGATTCCTTGATGTTTCACTGCCATAAAACGTCATGGAATCCGCGCGGAACTCTGCCGAAAATTCCTCGACGATTCCTCGATGGTTTTTTCGCCTTTTTCACCATAGATTGCCCCAGGATTTTCCCAGGAAATTCCTCGAGGATTGCCCCATGATTTTTCGAAGAAAAACCTCGAGGATTCCTCATCGATTTCTGTACAAAATTTCCCAGAAAAATTTCCCCGTATTTTTTTTACTTGTTTTTATGTTTTAATGTTTTTTATTTATTTTTTTTTTACAATTTTAAAGTGTGTTGTATTTGTTTTGTGTGAACATTCTCGCGCTTAGGTGTTTGTGTTAGAAGTTTGGGTGCCCATCCTTGTTGCTTCTGTCGTCTGTTTGTGGTCTGTGGTCTCTGTTTTGCAGTAGAGGGCCAGACGGTGAATTCTCGACCAGAATCAAACGGAATTTGCGCTCTGAATTCTTGCGGATGGCCACAGCCTTCTTGATCATGTGGTACAGGTCCTCGGGAAGGTCGAACTTGAAACCCACCGATTTTTGGTTGGCATTAACAAAATGCACCTGGGTCACACCGTGCGAATCACGCAGGTTAATGCCGACCATTCTTTCCCAGCTTCTTGATCTGATCCTTGACTTCCTCAGCGTACAGCTTCAGCCATAACGGCACTGTGCGTCGGTAGGGAAGGGCTGATTGGGATATACCCTTGCAGGAGCCTGTAGAATAATAACACATTAGTTCTCATTTCATAAAAATGAAATATAATACTTAATACTTACTATTTGTCTCAAAATTCATCGATAGCAGACTTGGTTGGAGCCGTCCAACACCATCATTTTATTCCAACATTCTAAATAAAATATTATAGAGAGAGAAACTTTATTAACATTGTTCATAGAAAGTCTCATAGCACTGTCTTAGCTCATTAATTGAATCACGCACTATTTTTTTGGCCGCAACTATTTTTGCAAATACATGTGTATATACGGACATTCAATTGCAGTTTGCTTTTGCAGCAACTTGCACAATTTTATGTTTCCTTATGTACACATGTATTTATAAGCACAAACGACATGGTTTGACTTTGTTAAAATTTCATAACTTACCTTATTCGATTTTTAATTTGATGAATGCTCTCCTGTTATTTATTTTTCGTTGTCTATTTTTTTGACACAAGCGCCTTTCACGACGACTTCGGGTCTAGCAGCACAAGTTCTGTCGGCGTCAGTGCCGAACGAAAATGTGAACGCTAGACTTCAACTTCGTGACGTTCGGAAAGGAGGGGAAGCAAAGAAACGAACACATACATCCAAACTATAGTTCGTCCGAGCAGCGGCCAGTTGACGCTGTCAGAACACTAACAAAAATTACAACAAAATGACAACAACATCGGGAAGAAAGTCATGGCGAGGAATTTTAGTTCCAGAGGGTAGAAAGATACAGGCACTGTCTGCTCTAACTCAACCAGAATCAGTTACACAATTAAGGCAATTTATAGGACTAGCATCTTATTTCAGGCAGTTCGTGCCGCGATTTTCTGAGCAAATGAAGCCTTTGTATAAATTGACTTCCATAAACAGTGGTTTTGTTTGGAATGAGCAACATGAGTTTCTACGTCAGAAGATTATACAAGTTAACAATCTTTAAACCTAAACTACAACCTAAGCGCTGGTTCAGAGTCTACACAACTTCCTGCACACGCCAAATAAAAAATTCTAAGAAGCTCGCCAACATAGCGGCAGTTCTGGACAACACATTGCAACATCGCCCAATTCCACTGATGCAGAACTACACGCCAAGTAAGCAATTCTAAGAAGCTCGCCAACATAGCGGCAGTTCTGGACAACACATTTTAACATCGCCCAATTCTACTGATGCAGCTAAGTCCACAACGCTGCCAACATAGACTGCGCCGCAACCACAGTTGCAGTCATAAACAATGCATTGCCCAAAACTGCTGACGCTACCAATTTCCCCAACGCCGCCAACGCAGCCGCTGCCGCCGTCAACCCAGCCGCTGCCACGCTGCCGCCGTCAACACAGCCGTTGCCGCCGTCAACCAAGCCGCTGCCGCCGTCAACACAAGCTGCGTCGCTGCCAGCAGCGCCAAGCCGCTGCCTCCGTTTTGATCGTTACCCACAGCTAGCTAGGGTCCCAATTATTCTTTTATAATTCAGTCTTAAGTTTGTAATAAACCAATACAGTCCGATTGGACTAATAAAGTTTAAATTTTTTATAAATCTAAAAAAATTATAAGAATTTAATTGGCGCCCGAGCAGGGACCAACGAAACACGATTAAACAAAACGTTTCTAAGTGTTTGCGGTTCGATAAAATAGCAAAAAGCCCATACGTCGCGACCCTTCGTTGGCTCTTTTTTTCTTTAAAAACCCAAGAATCGCGGATCGATAAAATAGCAAGAAGACTATACGTCGTCAACCTTCGTCTTGTTTAACCCTTTTGGCCAACTTGGCAAGTTTGACAGATCGAATCCGATTTTTTGTCAGATGATTCATTATATAATTGGAAGATATATATGTTCACTGAAAGTGTGAGCAAAAAAAATAATTTTTGGAAGTTATTTTACAAAGTTATTTTCAAAAGACGTAGAAAAATTTTTTTTTAATTCGGAAGACATTTTAAAATGATGAATTTTTTTTATTATCGTTAAAAAGTTCAAAATGTAAAATTGAAATTGTATTGAGAATAGATTAAGCTTATAAGTGTAAAAGTTGAAATTGATAATATTTGAATAGTTCATGTAACAGATTTTTAAAGTCATCAAGTTGCTTGTGGGCAACGTTGGTCCATAGTGGTAACAAAATCATAATTTTTTTGACTTTGCTGGATTTTCTTACACAACTCAGACAGGTCCAAATTTATTACTTAAAAAAAGGATTTAGCCTAAAATAGTGTTTTCAATTGATGGTTTTATTAGTTGTTTTGGTTTTACCCCAAAAAATAATGCAACAGGTAGTATTTAACCCCAATTTTTACGATTGGAATACCCAAGTTTACTGCAAATTTCATTTTTATTGCATTATTGCATTTTATTGCAGAATGTTTACAGGTCATAAATAAAGGGTGTTTTGAAACCAGAATAATTGGATCATTAGCCTTGCCCAATTTTTAACTTGTAACTTAGGTACCGACATGGATCGCTCTCGTCCCCAATTCTCAATAATTTAATCTCATATATAGAAGAGCAAATATTTTTATTTCGAGTGCGAAAAGTGACGTGATTTTTTATAAAGTGACGGAACACTTCGAGCAGTCGTTGATTGTCGGTTGTATTTGATAATTACAATTATCTAAGCCGTGCTTATTTTATATTTACTTAGATAAATTACCGCAAGAGAAAGGTTTGTCGATAGAAGCCATTGAGCGAATTTAAGATGCGATTGGGATGTTGAGCGGAGATAGTGGGGATGAGGACGATGACATTTCGGCAGTGTTTCAAAAAAACTTGGAACGGATCGTGAAGAGAGGGCAGACTATAGAGATCGGCCTTCTTGACAATAAAGCTGCAGAAGAATACCAGCAAGGACCTAAAAGTATTGCTGATAATTGCTTTAAAAATTTTATTTCGAAGAAACTGAAAAGGAGATCAAGTCAATTTGCAAGTTCCATAGTCCATATGGGACGAAGACAATACTTTAAAAGTTTATGTCGCGATAACTCCAATAGAGTCGGTTAATCCCAATAAAAGAGCTTATAATGATGTTTTAAGGCCTGCGAGAGAAGGGGAGAAGGGGATTCGGACGATATGCTTTTGGATCTCTGCAGAGTCAGCCATCGTTCACGAAAGTTTTATAACAGAATCTTTTATTGATAACATTTAATTTATTCGATGCAAAAGCATATTCCTCTTATAAAATTTCCGATGGAAGTTGTAGATGGCCACTTACAATGTAATTTCAATCTAAAAGAAAAGAGGTCGACCATCTAATATAGAGGGGGATAGGCCCACAAAACTCGTTGGATCCCCATCGAGGAGTGTGTCTTAGCAACATTCAAAGAAATACAGAGTTTAGCCGAATCCTAGCGACTTACAACGTTTCGATAGAGTGGAGCATTGAGTAGTATTTGGTGAAAAAGATCGCTGCAAATTGTGTAACACAAGAGCTCCAACGTCTAAATGCCTTAACTGTAAGGTCCACCTGAGTTGCAATAATAATAAAAACTGTTTTTTTGTCATTTCATACCTAATATTTCATAATAAATATAAAAAATTGTAAGCGATTTAAAAAAAAAAAATTATTTTACATACCACCATGGCCCGACGTTGCCCACAGGCAACTTCCGGTAGCGCCCTAACCAATGGGCGTGGCGACTTCAAATTTTGGCAAAATACTTCTTTAATTTATACAAAATAATTAAGAGCAAAAAAAAATTTTTCACACCACAGGGAAAAATTCGGGGTCGAAAGGGTTAAAGAAAAAATATTTTTCAAAAACCGAAAGACTCCCGCGAATTAAATTTTATGGTCGGCGAAAAATATAAAATTTCAAGGTAGTAGAACTTAATTGTTTTCTACCCATTGGTGGATCACACATTCTGTCAGGCTCTAAGCCACAAGCAAAATAAAGGCGAATAAAAATTAAACCCAAACACACACAAAAGATATCCCAAACAGTGGGGCAACATTGTCGAAACATTTAATGAAAATATTTTAGTTATTATTAGAAATCAAATAAATAAACTTTAAAAATAAATCATTATTTGGAAAAATTAATTAGGTAATTAATTAAATAATTAATTAAACAAAAAAATATAAAAAATTGAATTATATATCCCATGTTTAAATAATTGAACGATAAAACTTAATGGCAAATCAGAATAATCTCGTTAGACCACCTTTCCTTAATTGGAAGAACAAGAACAAAAAAACGACCGCCAGTTACGAGTGCAACAAAGACAAGTTCAAAGACAGCAAGAGCATCAACAGCGTAGAAATATGGACAACCAAGCAGAGCTAGCTACTTTCATTACCGGTATAGTGATTCAAGTTATCAGTGAAGAAGTACCAAACATAGTTTGACAAATAAACAATCCGAACCAAAACTTTCTCAATGTTCCAGACCAAGGGATTAATCCAGAACACAATGGAAATTTAGCCGACCTAGATAGAGTCCCGGACGTAGTAAAATGCATTCGCGAATTTTATGGTGACCCCTCGCAGTTCACTTCTTGGAAAAAGGGAGTAGATAGGATACTCAGTAACTATGTGGGACTACAAGGTACCCCAAAATATTTCGGTATAATACACACCATACGAAACAAAATAGTTGGTAATGCCGACACGGCTCTAGAATCCTACAATGTTCCGCTAAATTGGGATGCTATTTCAAAGTGTTTAACTCTGCACTACGCATATAAACGTGACTTAAGCACTTTGGAGTATCAAATGACAACTATTGTGCAAGGTAGTAACCAATCAGTAGAAGAGTTCCACCAGACAGTCTATGAGAATTTGTCCTTGATCCTTAACAAGATTGGATGCATGGAACTATCCCGAGAATCTGACTTACTTATGACCAAACTTTACAAGGACAAAGCGTTCGAGCCCTTCGCGGTGATCTCCCACGTCATCTGGGTATGAAGGAACCAAACGATCTACTTGAGGCTTTACACCTTTGCCTGAAAATCGAAAACCAAAATTTCCGATTGTATCATGCAGCCGCTAGGTACAACCAATTCCATTTAGATCGTCTTGGCAAAAACCAATGCCAATGCCTAGAACGCAAACATTGCCTAACACAAAAAACACAAAATCAAAATTATTACAACCAGCAGCAGCAACCTACAGCGGCCCCAGGCTATAACGTACCAAGTCACCAACAACAGCCAATTGCACCACCTCGCCCCTCGGCACCTAAGCCTCAGCCACGACCAGAACCTATGGACGTGGACTCCAGTATCAGAACTAGACAGATAAATTACATAAACCGAACTAACTTCGAGGCCGGCCAACGACCCCCAGCAACCACAAGTAACATGCCACAACGCAACTTTAATATAGAAACCAACGAGAACGAAACAGACCCGAACGGTCACGAAGGTACATTGACAGAGTACGAACAGACTTTAGAAAACTATGAGGTTACCAATGATTATGAGGAAACATTAGAAGAATATCAAGAACATGGCGGATACGAACAATCCACAGACCCTACACAAAAGGAACATACCGACTTAAATTTTTTAGGGTAACTAGCTCCTCGCTACCCTACATTGAAGCTAGAGTGAGGGGCGGACAAATCTTAAAAATACTAATTGACACAGGGTCAATATCACGGACGCACCCATAAAATTCTTCTTGCTCCCTACACTTAAATCATTTGACGCCATTCTGGGTAATGACAGTTTAAAAGAGCTAAATGCCATAATTTACACCAACGAAAACTGCATAGTGATTAATAACCAAGTTAGGATACCAATAAAAGAAAAGAAAATAGAAGCAGTTAATAACATATACCCCCGAACAGACCATCTGGCAGTACAACAAAGATCAGAATTGCACAAGTTACTTTCGAATTACTCACAGCTATTCGCCAAACCCGAAGAAAAACTTACCTATACAACTAATGTTACCGAATTCAGAAACCCCAATATACTCAAATTTACCAATATCCGATGTCTCTTAAAGATGAAGTTAACAAACAAATTTCTCAACTACTAGAGGACGGTATTATTCGACCGTCCAGGTCCCCGTATAACTCACCCGTGTGGGTTGTACCAAAAAAACTCAAAAGAAAGAAAATACAGGGTTGTAATAGATTATAGGAAACTCAATAAAGTAACAGTCGCCGACAAATACCCGAGATAAGCGAAGTTGTTTATAACTAAACATATATTTGTATTCCGAGCGGCCCTAGAATTAATAATTCCCGCCGCAAAATGTTTATAAATAAACATAAGACTTAAGAATGCGAGCAGTCTCAGAACTGTGAGAACAGCTCTCGCAAGAAAATGAGTAGATAATACGTTGCATGTGGTATCCAAACATAGAAAAGGCCAGCCGCGATTAGAGTAAATAGAGATAAGCGAGTGCTGAACCGATGTGATTGGTGAAGATGCACTTGCAGCATTTCTTATCTCACAGTAACGCGAGTTTGTGTCACAGCGGCTCAATATTATGCAACAAACACTCAAAATTATGTCATGAGAGCTGAAATATACCACACGGACTGGGAAATATGTCACAAAAACTCAAACTATGTCACTAATACTGATAACTAACTCAAATGTAACTCAATGTCGATCCTCGATCGGCTATATAAACCGAGATACTGGAATAAAGAAGGCAGTGTTGAACTAGAACCCGACCCACGGTAACTCTTTTCATTACTCACTACAGCTAGCGCTTGAACCCGACCCACGGTAATTCTGGCCTAGCTCTTAGGAACTTAGGAGCGGAGAACGTTCAAGTATTTGTCAATACTTGTCCAGAAGTACTCGCTCAATTAGGCAACAACAAAATTTTTCCGTACTCGACCTCAGAGTGGCTTCCACCAAATAAAATTAAGAGTCCGATATCGAGAAAACAGCATTCTCAATCAATAATGCAAAATATGAGTTCACACGGCTCCCATTTGGGTTCAAAAATTCACCCTCAATTTTCCAACGTGCCCTAGATGATGTGCTTCGTGATCATATAGGAAAAATTTGCTACATCTTTATAGATGATATCGTAATCTTCAGTAAAAATAAAGAAGCCCACCTCAAAAACATAGAAACCATATTCGACACTTTGCAAAAGGCTAACATAAAATGTCAGCTAGATAAGTTCGAGTTTTTTAAGACCAAAGTAGAATTTTTGTGATTCGTCATTTCCGAAGAAGGAGTAGAAACCAACCCAGAAAAAGTTTCAGCAATAGCTCAATATCCCCGTCCGAAAACAGTCCGAGAAGTGAGAGCTTTCCTAGGTCTTTCAGGTTACTATAGAAGGTTCATTCAAGATTATGCGAAAGTTGCCACACCTTTAACTTCAATGCTCAGATGCGTGGATGGACACGTTAGCAAACAAACTTCACTCACGAAAACAGTTAACTTCAATCAAGAGGCGGCCGAAGCATTCCGGAAAATAAAAAACTGATTAATATCGAATGAGGTAATATTACGATACCCCGACTTTAGTAAAGAATTTCATCTCACTACAGACGCATCTAACTTTGCAATAGGTGCCATTTTATCCCAAAACAATCAACCGATATCTTTTATATCTAGAACCCTTTCCAAGGCAGAAGAAAATTATGCAGCTAACGAAAAATAAATGTTAGCCATAATATGGGCCGTCACTGACCACCAGCCTTTAACCTTTTCACTCAGTAGCTGGAACGGCAATCCAAGAATAAAGAGATGGAAGGCCCATCTAGAAGAATACGACTATGAATTGTTATATAAACCAGGAAAATATAACACTGTAGCAGATGCCTTGTCCCGAATTGTCAATCCAAATGAATTAAACTCAGTCAGTACCCAACATAGCGACGAAAGTTCTAGCCACTATCTAATCCCCAGTATGGAAGTACCAATTAACGTCTTCAAAAATCAAATATTCATTCACACAACAGAGTCTTCTGACTACACATTTAATCTACCCTTCCCAACATTTCACAGACACGAAATACGAAGACAAACATTTGACGTAGACGAACTGACGACAATTCTTAAAAAACACCTTAATCCATCAGTAATCAACGGGATTTACACGACAGAGGACATAATGGGCAAAATCCAGTTAATTTACCTCGAACACTTCAGCAATTTTAAAGTCAGATTTACACAGAGAATGGTAGAAGACCTAACAGACGAAACACAACAGGAGGAAGAAATCCTTAAAACACATACATATGAGAGCCCATCGCAATGCCATAGAAAATAAGGCTCAATTAATCGAAACGTTCTATTTCCCAAAAATGAAACAAAAGATTGAAAGACTAGTGAAACAATGTACAGCTTGCAAAGAACAGAAATACGACAGACATCCAACGAACCCCAAACTCAAAGAAACTCCAATTCCACAATATCCTGGTCATATAATTCATATAGACATCTACTTAACAGAAGGAAAGCTCGTCCTAACAGCTATTGACAAGTTTTCTAAGTTAGCACAAGGAAGGGTTATAAAGGCAAAATCAATCGAAGACATAAGGAAACCCCTAAGAGACCTAATTTTCTATTTTGGTGTCCCCAAATACCTCGTCATGGACAACGAGAAATCATTAAATTCAGCTTCATTTAATTGAATGCTCACAGACCAACTTCAAATTGAAACTTTCACAACACCTCCGTATAAAAGCACGGTTAACGGGCAAATTGAAAGATCCCTCTGGAACTAAAATTCCTCGCCATGACTTTCTCCCCGATGTTGTTGTCATTTTGTTGTAATTTTTGTTAGTGTTCTGACAGCGTCAACTGGCCGCTGCTCGGACGAACTATAGTTTGTATGTATGTGTTCGTTTCTTTGCTTCCCCTCCTTGCCGAACGTCACGACGTTGAAGTCTAGCGTTCACATTTTCGTTCGGCACTGACGCCGACAGAACTTGTGCTGCTGGACCCGAAGTCGTCGTGAAAGGCGCTTGTGTCAAAAAAATAGACAACGAAAAATAAATAACAGGAGAGCATTCAACAAATTAAAAATCGAATAAGGTAAGTTATGAAATTTTAACAAAGTCAAACCATGTCGTTTGTGCTTATAAATACATGTGTACATAAGGAAACATAAAATTGTGCAAGTTGCTGCAAAGCAAACTGCGCAGC
Organism: Drosophila kuntzei; assembly: GCA_035042165.1. NCBI lineage: Eukaryota > Metazoa > Arthropoda > Insecta > Diptera > Drosophilidae > Drosophila > Drosophila kuntzei. The sequence continues at coordinate 5,238 of JAWNLU010000513.1, read as the reverse complement.
AACAACTGCAATTGAATGTCCGTATATACACATGTATTTGCAAAAATAGCTGCGGCCAAAAAAATAGTGCGTGATTCAATTAATGGGCTAAGACAGTGCTATGAGACTTTCTATGAACAATGTTAATAAAGTTTCTCTCTCTATAATATTTTATTTAGAATGATGGAATAAAATGATGGTGTTGGACGGCCCCAACCAAGTCTGCTATCGATGAATTTTAAGACAAATAGTAAGTATTAAGTATTATATTTCATTTTTATAATATGAGAACTAATGTGTTATTATTCTACAGGTCTCCTGCAAGGGTATATCCCAATCATCCCTCCCCTACCGACGCACAGTGCCGTTATGGATGAAGCTGTACGCTGAGGAAGTCAAGGATCAGATCAAGAAGCTGGGAAAGAATGGTCGGCATTAACCTGCGTGATTCGCACGGTGTGACCCAGGTGCATTTTGTTAATGGCAACCATATTTTGCGCGTCATGAAATCGGTGGGTCGAGAATTCACCGTCTGGCCCGCTACTACAAAACAGAGACTACAGACCACAAACAGACGACAGAAACAACAAGCATGGGCACCCAAACTTCTAACACAAACACATAAGCCCGAGAATGTTCACACAAAACAAATACAACACACTTTAAAATTGTAAAAAAAAAAATAAATAAAAAACATTAAAACATAAAAAAAAGTAAAAAAAATACGGGGAAATTTTTCTGGGAAATTTTGTGCGGAAATCGATGAGGAATCCTCGAGGAATTTCATCGAAAAATCATGGGGGAATCCTCGAGGAATTTCCTGGGCAAATCCTGGGGCAATCTATGGTGAAAAAGGCGAAAAAACCATCGAGGAATTTTCGGCAGAGTTCCGCGCGGATTCCATGACGTTTTATGGCAGTGAAACATCAAGGAATCGTCAGGGATGTTTCCTTTTTCCTCGACCGTAGGAAATCGTAATGTTAAATTCTCCGACGACAATGACTCTTTCCTCAAGGAATCCTCGACTTTTCCTTGACGATTGGAACTGGCGGGATTCCACTCCACATTTTCTGAGATCATACGACTTATAAAAAAAGACAAAATTCATAGAACCTTCGAAGAGTTTATAGACAGAGCCATTTACGAATATAACTACACCTTTCATTCCGTCACAAATAAACGACCCCTAGAAGTATTTTTCGGAAGAACTGTGACTACCAGCCCAGAACAATACGAAAAAACTAGACAAGACAACATCGACAAACTTCGGCAAAAACAAAATAAGGACTTAGAATATCATAACAAAAATAGGAAGACTTTACGAACATACAAACCAGGCGACGAAATATTTCTCAAAATTAGCACTAGATTAGGATCGAAATTATCAGCTAGATTCAAAAAGGAAATCGTAAAAGAAGACCACGACACAACAATTACCACAGAAACAAACAAAACAGTACACAAGAGTAACATAAAAAATGTCTGATTTCAGATTGTTGTTAACATGGACCATACACGGGACGAATGAACTACTGGACATTACCAACTACACGCATGCACAGACGGTAACAATTTACAAAGGACTAGGGAAAATACGTACTACAACAACAAGAATCATCCATGTGATAGATTTAAAACAAATAGAGAAAGCATTAGATCAACTAAAATTCTATACAGAACAAGACCTAAAATTCAGCAGTCTCTACCATACATTACACCATGAAATAAACCACACCATTACTTCCTCCTCCAATAAAAGAACCACTAGGGCTATCAACATGTTAGGAACTACATGGAAGTATGTAGCGGGTAGTCCCGATCATGACGATTTCATTCAATTAGAGGAACATATAAATAAAGTAATTTCAGATAACAACAAGCAAGTAATCGTTAAAGAAGATTAAATAGCCTAACCAAAATAACTAACGAACAATATAAAAAGAGACGACAGATTCAATAACGAGATTTCCATAAGTCTTCAAAATCAGATAAAATTAATTAAAGAAGAAGTCATAATTATTAAATACGCCATACAATGGGCAAAATTGAATTGAAAACATTTTGGTAAAACCAATAATTAAAAATAATATAATTGTCAATTTGAAATATAAAGAAATTCTGTCAAGAAACAAAAAAATGTATGGAATAATTAAGAATTGCAAAAACTATAACAATGTTAAAATCTGTAAGAAAAACGAAATTGTAAGCCTTAGCAATAGTAAATGTTTGCCTAGGCTCCTAAAGGGAGAAAAATCGCTGTGTGGGTTCAGCAACGCTGATCATATCGAGAAACTAAAAGAAATCGGCTCCGGATTGGTAATGCTCAACAACTTCAACGGCACCTTAACACAGCAAAACAACGCAAGACACTTGGAAGGGGCGTACCTTATCAGTTTTTGGAACGAGTCAATTTTAATAAACGGAAACGAATTCAATAATATGGAAACTACAATAATAAAAACGGGAACACCCATAATACAAATCACTCCAGAAAAAATGGGGCGATTAAGGATACTGTCTCTCGAAGCTTTAGAATTCACATCAACAACACTGAACGTCTGGAAGAATTACAAACGCACTCCGCATTGAACAGAATTTCCCTTATAACCTGGTTCTGTATTTCAACGATAATCTTCAGCATTTTATACTACTGTAAAATGAGACAGCACAAAGTTGTATTGCAACTACTCCACAAACCAACTACTAAAAACAATGAAAATAATCAACATATCCCACCAGTTAAATCATTCAACTATATTCTATTTTTTTTTAAATAAATAATTAACTTAAAAAAATAAAAAAAAAATAAAAAAAAAAACACACTTCGCCACTTGAGGACAAGCGCCATTTAAAGGGGGAGGAGTTAAAAACCTTTACACCTAAACTACAACCTAAAAGCTGGTTCAGAGTCTACACAACTTCCTGCACACGCCAAGTAAACAATTCTAAGAAGCTCGAAAACATAGCGGCAGTTCTGGACAACACATTGCAACATCGCCCAATTCTACTGATGCAGAACTACACGCCAAGTAAACAATTCTAAGAAGCTCGCCAACATAGCGGCAGTTCTGGACAACTCATTGCAACATCGCCCAATTCTACTGATGCAGCTAATTCCACAACGCTGTCAACATAGGCTGCGCCGCAACCACAGTTGCAGTCATAAACAATGCATTGCCCAAAACTGCTGACGCTACCAATTTCCCCAACGCCGCCAACGCAGCCGCTGCCGCCGTCAACACAAACTGCGTCGCTGCCAGCAGCGCCAAGCCGCTGCCTCCGTTTTGATCGTTACCCACAGCTAGCTAGGGTCCCAATTATTCTTTTATGATTCAGTCTTAAGTTTGTAATAAACCAATACAGTCCGATTGGACTAATAAAGTTTAAATTTTTTATAAATAAAAAACTTATAAGAATTTAATTTACATGCGTTGACTAGTGACCCGATACTGATCATCTATGATCCAAAATGCCCTATTGAGCTGCACACAGACTCAAGTGCAGCTGGATATGGTGCAATGCTGGTGCATAGAATTGACGGCAAATGCAGGATGGTTGAATACTACAGCAAATGTACAACCGCACCGGAATCCAAATATCATTCTTATGAGTTGGAAGCTCTGGCTGTGTACAATGCCGTGAAACATTTCCGCCATTACCTGCATGCTCGAAAATTTGTAGTGTACACAGATTGCAACTCATTGAAGGCAAGTCGAACAAAAATAGAATTAACTGTAAGAGTGCATCGTTGGTGGGCATACCTTCAATCATTTGATTTCGATGTGGAGTATCGAAAGTGAAGTCAGATGGCACATGAAGATTTTCTGTCCAGAAACCCAATCCCAACGAAATCAAATTGCACAAGTAGAACGATTGAGGCACGCGTTGATTTAGCAGAGATATCGGATAATTGGCTGATTGCACAACAACAACAACGTGATCAGGACATAATTGACATTATAGCGCAACTTAAAGCCGGTGAAATGCAGGAAAATTTAGCGAGTACATATGAGATAAGGAGCCGATTATTGTATCGTAAAATACAAAGAAATGGCAAAACTCGCTGTTTACCTGTTATGCCGCGTGCATTTAGGTGGTCCGTTATTAATCATGTCCATGAGTCGGTAATGCATCTCGGTTGGCAAAAGACTCTAGATAAAGTTTACGAGCAATATTAGTTTGAAAATATTCCTCTAGTACGGCTGGGGCAGTCGTCTTATTTTCGTCAACCCAGCGTTGTTACTTGTACGGCGATGCGTCGTGTGGAAAATGATTGTTGCCGAACGCTTAACAGAGACAGGGAGAGAGAGAGGCGGGCTCTCACTTTTAATCGGTTTTTATGCTTTTGTCTTTTTTGTTTGCCTTTTTCTTATTTTCGGCTGACATTTGTGGCACGCGTGTGACATTTCGAGTTTTGATTTGTTCAATTTAATGTGTAATTATTTGTGTGAATAAGTGAACTTTAATTTGTTGTAATAAAAGCAACATTCCAGACTCCGTTAGTGGCGATGTGATGGATGAGCTGCTTCTCGGCCTTATGGCTCAAGGAAAAAATTACCATAAGAAACAAATATTGAAGCGGCAGACGGAGACGCAAGAAAATATGGTTTAGTTTAGTTGTAATCATAATGATAATGTAATCATATATAATATAAATAATTAATAATAATAAGTATATTCCTGTATATTAGTTGATTTAAAATAAATAAAATATAAAGAAACGCATTTAATGTGAAATATTTATTGCCATTAAGAGAAAAGCATCTCTTCATGCATGGCAATGGATCGAACGAGCGTTGTTTACAACGCTCTCTGCATGGCATTGGGTCGATAGAGCGTTGCTTACGTCGCTCCCTGCATGGCATTTCTACAAACGAGCGTCGATAATATCGCTCTCTGCATGGCATTGGGTCGATAGAGCGTTGCTTACGTCTCTCCCTGCATGGCATTTCTACAAACGAGCGTTGATAATATCGCTCTCTGCATGGCATAGGGTCGAACGAACGTCGTTTACGTCGCTTTCTGCATGGCATTGCGTCAAACGAGAGTCGCTTATGCTCCTTCCCTGCATGGCATTGCGACGATCTAGCGTGCCTGGAAATTCATTCACGTATTGAGCGGACATCGCCATACAAAATACGTCAATCGAACACATTGGAAAGGAAATAAGCGAGCGTCGACGACAGTCTCATGAGCGTCGACGAAACGTTGGTACTGCGTCGGTCTGCCGTACTAGAGGGATATGTCAAAGTATACGCG
>JAWNLU010000511.1:0-24859 GCA_035042165.1 Drosophila kuntzei | reverse complement strand
AAGTATTTAAGTGTAGCATCGTAAAGCATAAAAATACATTAAGTTGCCAGTTGGTTGGAAAATAGTTATAATTCCCGCTAGCCGCTATTTTACAATTTATCCCGCATTTGCCCACTGAATTCTCTCTGAATTCCACTTTAATTTTTGTTATCGATACCAACTCTTGCCATCGAAAGCTGCAAGAGTTGCTTCAATTGAATAATAAAATTCGAACAATGAAGTTTTATAGGCTATTTCCACTACAGCACATTTGGCTCATTCGACGCCATTTTCATCAATCCAGGCCGGAATGTTCAGTTCATTCCCATACAAAATCCGAATGATCATCAAAAAAAAATGTAGTCATTTATTACCATTCGCCCTGGTTGAATTCAGTATTTTTCTATCGAAAACCCGATGTTTATCGATGATCTCTTGAAAAACTATGCAACCATTTCTAATATCAGCTGTTGTGTCAGAAAAAATGTAAACATAAAATTGTTGCGCTCAAATATATTTTCCAAAGGAATATTATAATGCTTTATTATTCTGATAAACAAGCAAAGGAGAGCAGTCATTCAGTGGAGCATGACCATGAGGCCATACTTATGGAGCTAATTCATTAATATTAATTAGAACTAAGCATTTATTTTATATTTTACTAGGGGGCTCCGCTCCCTGCTCGCTTCGCTCGCCAACCCCCGGCTCGCTTCGCTCGCGGAAATGAAATTTAGTTAATAATGTTAAGTAAGTTTAGTCAAAGTAACCTTTAGTATGAGTTTGGTTGAGATTTCTTAAGAAAGAAAAACAATTTTCATACCTAATCGATAATTTGCATTATATTGTTCCTATGGCAGCTATATGATATAGTAATCCGACCTTGACCAAATTTGGTCAGGATGTAAGAGACAGTCCCAAACATATAATCTGTAAGTTTGGTTAAGATATCTTAACAAACAAAAAAGTTTTTCATACAAAGCAATTCCATGACCTTGGGTAAACACACTTCCAGGTGGAATTTCACAAAACGCCGTCTTATTGCACGATGAAATTGTCTCAGCTATGTTGTGTGAAAATTTCAGCTCTTTATCTTTAGCCGTTTGCCCTACACGTTGATGTGTCAGTCAGTCAGTCAGTGAGGACAAAGAGTTTTATATAATATATATAGATTATTGTTGCACAGACACTGAAATGCTGATTTATTTCGGGCGAATAGCAAGTCTAGTTACACGTTTCACGTTTGGTCGTGGAAATCCAAAAATCAGGCACATTCAATTGTGTGTGAATGAGGCAAATGTTAGTACTCGTGGAAATAGCCTATTAGTTTAATTTCTATCTGCTATATTTAACATGAAATATTAAAAATGAATTTTCAAAAGTAGTCTTAAATTATCCTAAACGGATTAAAGGTGCAAATTGAAGCTTGAATGTTTTTGTTTTTGAATTGGTGACAACTCTGATTCTTGTCGATATAAAAAAGCACATGCACAGCATCTAAGTACAATTTTATAAATTGATTAAAGTTTATGGTAATTATTAATATTAAAATTAAAGGGGCAAGCATCGTAGTGTGGAGCAGGAGAAGATCCTTCTCGATTTTATGAAAAATCACAAAGATATGGTGAATGGATACACCAAGGGAGATAGGGTGGATGTGTTAGAAAAATGGCGCGAATTAACAACTTCGCTCAATGCAGCCGGGCCCCTGTGTAAAAGTATGGATGGTTGGAAAAAGGTACATATACTTATCAGGAAATAAAGTGTGTTTCATTTTAAAAAACGTCTTGTTTTTCAGGCTTGGACAGATTGGAAGGGTGTCGTAAAGTCCAAAATGGCATACAATCGCAGCGAGAGCGTCGCCACTGGTCAAAAATGTCTCTAGCTAGCAGAAGAAGAGGTTGCTGTGTTGTGTGGCCTTTATAAATTAGTGAATGGTGTCAAAGGAACCTCTTCCTTCGGTGGCAAGCCCAATGACCCAATCGCCCAATGGCCCAATGACCCTCAATCGTGTGAGGAATACGAAGACGAGAAAGAAAACGCGGAGATGAATGTTTCTACCAACCAACCAAAAACAAAGCGTCAAAAATGCAAGACGACTACGGAGCGGTCGGTGAATAACAGTATGAGAAAATACGGCATATTTTACAGTACTACTACGATAAAGGCAGAAATGCATCTCATGCTGCCAATAAAATTTGTGCAGCTTATGGACCCGATACAGTTTCCATTTCCACCGCACAACGATGGTTTCAACGTTTTCGTTCTGGTGCAGAGGTGATTGAAGATGCGCCACGGTCCGGAAGGCCTGTTGTCGAAAATTGCGATAATATCGCTGAATTGATCGAAAGAGACCGGCATAGTAGCAGCCGTAGCATCGGCCAAGAGCTGGGCATGAGTCATCAAACCGTTATAAACAATTTGAAGAAACTTGGATTCAAAAAGAAGCTCGATGTATGGGTGCCACACGACTTGACGCAAAAAAACATTTTTGCCCGTATGGATGCATGCGAATCGCTTCTGAATCGCAACAAAATCGACCCGTTTTTGAAGCGGATGGTGACTGGCGATGAAAAGTGGGTCACTTACGACAACGTGAAGCGCAAACGGTCGTGGTCGAAAAGCGGTGAAGCTGCCCAGACGGTGGCCAAGCCTGGATTGACGGCCAGGAAGGTTCTTCTGTGTGTTTGGTGGGATTGGCAGGGAATCATCCACTATGAGCTGCTCTCCTATGGCCAAACGCTCAATTCGGACCTGTACTGCCAACAACTGGACCGCTTGAATGCAGCACTCATGCAGAAGAGGCCATCTTTGATCAACAGAGGCCGAATTGTCTTCCATCAGGACAACGCCAGGCCACACACATCTTTGGTGACGCGCCAGAAGCTCCGGGAGTTCGGATGGGAGGATGCATCCACCGTATAGTCCGGATCTCGCACCAAGTGATTACCACCTATTTCTGTCCATGGCGAACGAGCTTGGTAGTCGGAAGTTGGCCACAAGGGAGTCCTGTGAAAATTGGCTCTCCGAGTTTTTTGACAATAGGGAAGCGAGCTTCTATAAGAGGGGCATTATGAAGTTGGCATCTCGTTGGAAACTCGTCATAGAACAAAACGGCGCATATTTGACTTAAATCGCATTATTATAACCAATTTTATGAACAATTGAAAATTCAATAAAAATACCGCAAGACTTTATATATTTGTTCTCGTTCACGGTCTTTTGAAAATCTTAGCGGTCGCATTAGCGTTTGCATCTCCACCATGTACTTCTTAAATGGTTCGTTCATGGCCTGTTTCCTTCGTGAAACTTCTTCCGACAGCTTTGAAAAGTAACATCATGCTAGGAGGAACTCCAGGAAGCTATCCGCAAAAGATGCCAGTGTCCTCCAGTGTTGGTTGTTGGCTATGCCGTGCCTTTCAGCAGCTCTGGCATTGCTCGGGGTATCAAATCTAACTCCAGTCCTGTTCTAGAAATTCTAGTGGTTTTGAGCTGCCGTCGAACTTGAAACTCCATTCACGGACTTGTTTGGCGACTGCTTGATAATCCCGTGCTTGTGTCCTGTCATCATACGCACGGTGTTCTGCGCTCGTTTGGTTCGGGTTTCTCGCCGATGTATTTCGCCATACGGGTCTCTGCTCCTCTTGTTTGTGTTGTACGTGTCGACGTTGTGCTTCTGCCGCGGTTGAAGCGAAGTCCATAGTTGATATGGCTGCTTTTGTTGTATTCCTGTCTATGTTTGTTTCTTCTTCCCGTATGTTGTTGGTTGAATCCTTGCCCGGGGAATTGCGGGAATGCGTTCGTGCTAATGTGTCCATCCGTCCAGCATAAGGCAGACGTCCTTCGTTTACTTGGACCCACTCGCCGAACTCCTTCCGCATGGCCTCCACTGTACCAGTGAGTTGTACTCCGAATTTGACGCCATACTGGATGAGTTCCTCTTTCTTGATGTTATAAATCCATGTTCTAACCATTGTAAATCTCTTCTGGTCTTTTATTCGCAAAACCCTGCAAGCTGGGCGCCAGTTGTAACGATCCTTACGGCTTCACCGGGCTAACTCGGGCTAAATAATAACACAGAAGAATTTCAATAACTCAAGGATTTATTTGCGACTCTCTGGCCGACTCTAACTGTTATATCGTAAATGTATTTGTTATTTCGTTGGCTGCCCCGACGTTGCTTCCTGTTCGTCCGCCTCAATAAATGTAGAAATCTGCTGGGAACCCTGCTTCTGGGGCCTTCTTCTCTCGTCGTTTAGGAATTGGGGTGATGATTTATACTTCAGCGTGAGGATATACCCAGTTGATCCACGGCTCCGCCAAATTCCCTTATTGTCGCAAGGCTATAAGGCTATAACGTCTTGCTCTGTTGACGCCCGGATATAAATTCTGATCTGCCAATGCAAGAATATGAATTCTGACCTGCCAATGCAAGGATATGAATGCTGACCTGCCAATGTAAGGATCTGGATTCTGACCTGCCAATGCAAGGATCTGGCTATTGATCTGCCATTGATAGAATCTGGATTCTGATCTGCCAACGCAAGGATCTGGGTACTGATCTGTCAATGCAAGAATATGGACTATGATCTGCCAATGCAAAGATCTGGGTTCTGATCTGCCAATGCAGGGATATGGATTCTGATCTGCCAACGCCAGGATCTGGTTACTGATCTGCCAATGCAAGGATCTGGATTCTGACCTGCCAATGCAAGGATCTGGGTACTGATCTGCCAATGCAAGGATCTGGTTATTGATCTGTTAATGCAAGAATCTGGTTATTGATCGGCCAATGCAAGAATCTGGTTATTGATCTGCCAATGCGAGAATCTGGATACTACTGATCTGCCAATGCAAGAATCTGTGTTCGTTTTCTGCTCGTAAGAGACTCTCCTAGCTTGTGGCTGCTTGTTCCTTTTATAATTTTCTGAGCCCAAAACCAACGGTGCATGAGCTCATCATTCGGTGACGTCATGGTTTGTCAGCCACCTGCGGTTGTGACGAGAGCGCTCTCTCTCTCTCTCTCTCTCTCTCTCTCTCTCTCTCTCTCTGCGTAGTCGCCTCACTGCAAGTATGCTGTGCTGCTTTATTGTACAGGACCCCAAATAGTAATTTTTTAAAATTCTATTCCAACAACAAACTTTACAATGCAGCAAATATCATAAGGATAGATAACCACATCATAAACCTAATCAGAAGGCATATTTACCGATGCCTAGATAATCAAAATAACCTAATTAAAGCCCCATTTTATACAAGCGATCTCTACTTCGAACGAGCAATTAGTAACGGATTTGTGCCCCCCGAATCATTTCTCCATTTAGATAAAAGAGGTTTCATTCAAGACCCCAGTGACACTCCAATTATATACCACATTTTGAGGAGGGCCAATAAGAAGTTGATACAATCAAATACATTGACTGTAGAAAATAAAAGATTTGATACCTCGATCTCAAACAGAGATCAAAAAGCTCAAATAGCAACAAGAAAGAATTTCTGGTGGCTTGATAATATTGATGTTCGGTCTCAGACTGAATAACCCCGTCCCTCTTTCCTTTCCCAACCCTTTTTTCACTTTTTTTTATTTTTTTCTTCTCTTTTTCTAATTTTTATCTTAAAATTACAATTACTACCGATGCAAATTTTTTGTTATCTTTTTTGTTGCGATTTAATTTCTCGCCACTATACTTAGTTATTAGTACATAATTAAACCTTCTTTTTGAAAAGAAAGATTTCACATAAGAGCCCGAGAGCTCGACCAGAGACTAGCATAAGATTAAAAATGAATTGAACTTCTATTTATTAAGTCAAACATCCAAATTATTATAATAAATACAAAAAAAAATAAAAATAAAATAAAAAAATGCTGTGCTGCAGTGAGAGTGCACGCGAGTGTTGTTGTTTTAGGCGTTTGCCCAGGGCGTTGCTGAAAGAGAATTAGTTACGCAGTTGTGTTAGTTGTGAAGAGCAATACTGCTCTTTACAAGGTTAATGCAACAACTCACCCAACCCTATTTGCGAACCTTTTTAATGCTTGCATAAGACAGCGGATATTGTGGAGGAGATGGAAGCTGCAACGGTTGGTGCTTCTTCCAAAAGGAGTTAATGTCGATGACCCGTCTGCCTACAGGCCCTTGTGCATGCTCGATGTCGTCGGGAAGCTGTTTGAACGCATTATCTGCAACAGGCTGGAAGAAGAGCTAGACGCAAGGAGAGGCATTTCCGACTGGCAATATGGCTTTCGGAAAAAGCGGAGCACAATCGACGCCATTAATGCCGTGGTGGAAATAGCTAGTAAAGCTATAGAGGGAGAACGCTGGAAAGGTGGAAAAAAGCAGTACTGCCTTATCACAACATTGGATGTGCGCAATGCTTTTAACTCTGCAAGCTGGTCATCCATAGTAAGAGCATTGCACCAGCTGAGGATCTCGGAGTATATCGAAAGCCTGATGTGCAGCTGCTTCAGGGACCTAGTTTTGCTGTTCGACACCTCCAATGGACGAATGCAGCACAGGATCACGGGTGGAGTCCCTCAAGGATCAGTGCTGGGCCCAACAATGTGGAACGTCATGTATGACGCTGTGCTACGATTGCCCATGCCACATAGCACCCGCATCATTGGCTTCGCGGATGATATAGCGATCATCACAGTGGCGAAGGAGCTAGGAGACGATGAGAACACAACAAACATGGCAATTGTTCGCGTCATAGACTGGCTGGAGAGCAATTCCCTGCCACTTGCGGCCCACAAAACAGAAACTGTGCTGATAAGTAGCAGGAAGGCTATCGAAGTTGCCATAATAGAAGTTGCTGGCTGCACTATAGCTTCAAAACCAGCTATAAAATAACTTGGAGTGCAGCTTGACCATAGCTATGGTATAGGCTGAAGAGGCCAGGAGCAACGGAACTCCAGCTTCCAAACGAGACGTGACGATGGCGAGATGGCAGGAGAGATGGAGAGCTACTACCAACGGCAGCTGGTCGAAGCGCATCGTCCCGGACATACGGCCGTGGGTCAGTAGGAAATAAGGGCAAACCGACTTCTACATGACTCAGATACTGACGGGACATGGGTGTTTTAAATCATATTTATATAAATTTAGACAAGAGACAGACCCGTTTTGCACACACTGTGCACGGGCCATTGAAGACGCAGAACATGTATTTTTTGTCTGTCCTAGATTTTCTACAGAACGGGAAGAGTTAAGCCTAAGAATTGGGAAGCATTTTACAGTCACAGACCTTATAGATATCCTGCTTAGCTCGCAAAACAATTGGGTTTCTGTAACCCACTTGGCAGCAGAAATAATGAAATCCTTGCGTCGCGCTGAAAGACAGCGCAATTCGAGTTCAAACTCTAGATGTGACTCTAGACGAGGTTTTCAGGCCATCTCCCCCTCGTGAGGTAATACTTAGCGGTGGTTCCGCGAGAGAGAAACGGATAGTAGGGGTGGTTTTAGTAGGTGTAAGTCCCACACTTTTCGGCTTTTAATGCTTTCCCCCCTATACAAAAAAAAAAAAAAAAAAACACATAACACTTTGCACAGGGTGGGCCATAGCGAGCGCCGGCCCTATTTGTACCCAACTTTGATAACAGAGCTCTGCTAATGTTGACATAAGCATAGCTCTGTTATTGCTCTGCAAAATTTAGCAGAATCTCCAATTGAAACGGTACGGCTGGTCCGCTATAGCCAACAAAAAAATTAACCGCAAATTCAAAAAGATACGTCACTGAGTGACTTATTTTTGGCGGCTTTCTTCACAGCCGGCAAAATACTCTCTCCTGGTTTGAGCGAGTTTCACTGCCCAGTGTGGGGAAAGTCGTCTCTGATCGTTGATGGTGGTTGGACGAGTTTTTCAATCGCTCCGACTATTAGTAAATCCACCTGCAATTAAAACTTTGCTGAAATGAAAAAAGTTAAAGACAATTAAATGAAAGTTTAAATTAAATTAAAAACTATATACAGCTGCGGTCAAAATAATAGTAGTGCCACCAGACGAAAAATTTAAGCTCTGATATTTCGAGTGTACATTAGAGCTTTAGTTTTCTGTCTTTGTCAGATCATAATGTTGGAAAAGCTTTTATGGAAATATACCGTTAGGACCTAAAAGCTTCTTTCGTTTTTGAGTTTCACCGCATTTACCTGATCCAAGCCCAATTTTTGACGGTCAAAATAATAGTAGTGAGTGAAATAAACTTTGACAAAAAATAATTTAAGCTAGAAAGGCACTTGATTTGGTATTTATAAGTTTAATTTGATCATTTAGAATATATTTCAAAAAGTTTTATTTGCTTAGAGTTTTTGCAATGGGGCGTGGCAAGCATTGCACTCCTGAGAAGCGTACCCTTATTATAAACTGGACTTTAGGTAGGAAAAAGTACAAAGAAGTCCAAAATTTTATGAAATGGTCGTCAACCATGATTAGAAACTCCATAAAGAACTCACCAAAATAAGATAACCGTGGAAGATCACCTACTATGTCCAACAGATTAGAGAATAAAGTTATGAAATATTCGAAGCGCGTCCCGATTGCTCTTGCAACAAATTTAAAAAAAGTCTCAGGGATGGACCAATGTATGGAAACCATTCGCAGATGTTTGCGGAATAATAATCTGGTAACAAGAAGCCCGGGAAAACTTCCGATTTTAAAAAAAATATATGTTCAAAAGCGAATTCGGTTTGCTAAGGCGCATCTGAAATGGCACCTTGACAATGGAGGAACAGCTTGCGGTCGAGTGTGTGCAAAATTGTTTTTTTTGCTGGCTGAGGATCTTGACATTATGTAAGGTGTCCACAAAACTTAGAATATCAGCCCAGATTCACCTGCAAGACCATCAAACAGCGTGGTTCAAGCATTATGATATTGGCATGTTTTTCATTCTACGGTGTCGGACCCATATATTGGTTCAAAACTATGATGGACATGCACGAACATGTGAAAATTCTGCAGAACATTATGCTACCGTATATTTCGAATCATATGCCGTTGATTTGGACATTCCAACATGACAACGACCCGAAGCATACCAGAAAAACTGCCAAAGAATGGGTTAGATCGAATAAAGTTGATGTAATGAAGTGGCGCCCGCAGTCCCCCAATCTGAACCCCTTTGAGAATTTGTGGTCCGATGTCAAGAAGAATATTGCTAAGCATCAACCAACAAATAATAACCACCAATAAGGGCGCCTGGAGCTCAATACGTCCAGGACGATGCCCAAGCCTGGTGGGCTCCATGATCCGTCTTTGTAAGACGGTAATTGGAAAGAAAGGCTCCACAAAGAAATATTAAACTTGTTAATTATTAAATGCCTTTCACGTATCTAACCTTCTAAACAAAAAAAGTGAATTTAAGATCGTGTTCATCTTTAGAATAATTGAATATGTTCATCACTACTATTATTTTGACCGCCCGTTTTTCAGGCAATTACAAAAAAAAAAAATTGCTATGTCTAAAAAAATAACTGTTACCTAATTTTGATTTCTCAGATAGATTAACAATATAATTATGTTCTCTAAGTCAAGAATTTAGATAAATTAAAAGTCCTTTAAATTTGAGTTTTTTGAATAACATTACACGCACTACTATTATTTTCCACACTACTATTAGTTTACACAGATAATTGAGTATGTTAATGTATGTGTTGCATGTTTTTATTGGGTGCATGCAATAACGCCCAGTGCAATGACGCCCATGGGCATCCAAAAGTGCAATATAGCCCATGGGCGTTATTTCACTTCCAAAAGTGCAATAAGTGCGACAAGTGTGAATTAAAACCCGTGGACGTTATTACACTATTGAGTGCAATAAAGCCCACGAGACTTCAAAATTTTTTCAAAGTCCTCCTTATGGCGTTGCTCAAAGTAATCGAAACAGCGCAATTCTCATCTCGAATGACCTCAAGAAATTTTTAGAATTGGCCGTGCTTTTTTTTTAAGTGCCAGCAATGCATTGAAGGACTCTAAAGATCTTGTTGTCCACATAATAAAAAATGCTTGGGGTGTGGTCTATTAAATATGTTTAGAAAACAATTTATTAAAAAAAGGACACTTAATAATTTGTGATATATAAAAAGGACAATTTTATAATTTGTGTTTTTTGCTGTGTTAAATTTTGTTCATAAATGAACATACTGTATAAACAGCCCTCGGAGTACGCTGGCACATGTGTGAAGCAAGTACTTGAAAAGGGACATGTAAGGCGTAGAATTACCACATGGGTCGCGATCCTAGCGCTCAGAGATAAGTACAAATGTGTGAAACAAATGTGACAATCTCAAATAGATAAGGAGATGTCTATTGAAGGAGAAAAGTTAGATAACAGATGGCGATATCATGAGTAGAAAGGAGACAAATATGCCTGTAAGACCTACATCTGACCTTACCCAATAATACATAAGACTACATTTACATGTTAAGGAAGAATGAGACAAGAACGCTTCAATACTATATTCAACCTCGTCTACATTGTACATAGGGTCACATTATACGTTAAGTAAGAAGGAGACAAGAACGCTCCAATACTATATTTAACTTTGTCTATCTAGTACATAAGATCACATTATACGATATGCAAAAGAAGTCAAGGAATACTGTAACATTATTGTCATTCAACCTTGTCTAAATAGTACATAAGATCATCTATAAAACCCCATACAACTCAATAAACGAAAAAGTTCTTAATACAACGCGAGAGAGTGTTATAGTTAGGGATTGGCAACGCGTGCTTCATACTAGTTCTAACGCTGCGACTTACATCGCGACTTAGCTCAAGTATAGATTTGTATGCAGCTTCTGTTCTTTGTTTATCTGAATCAATCTCGTTCTCCTCGTCACAAATAGGAACCAGACCCAATGGACGTTCCAATTTATAGTTCAAGAGGACTTGATTTCGTAACTCGATTAACTGAACAATTCAATGACAACTGCACTTCTCCCCAAGCGTCCTGCTATGACCGATCACTTTATTCAACCACTGTCAATAATTTTTCAATACAAAACAACCATCGGACCGTGCAGACGTGTTTACTTAAGCGCTCCGAGTTAATCGCAATTTTTATCGTATTAAAGTACGGCAAAAATCTAAAATCAGGCCGAGAGCCACCTTGTGCGATGCCTCATCGCACGATCGACATTTAAATAATTAATCTTAACTATCATATTAAAAAAAAAAACGAAAACTATCACAAAGTAAAACAATTAGAGTGACAAGTGATAATCACTATGAATCACTACGATACCCGTCTTCAACGTCAACGCGAGCAAGACGACTCTCTGTTCAGCGCAACAACGCGTACTTTAGTTTCGTCTCTCCGGAAGCTCAGAAAGCAATCGAAAAAAGTACTCTGGTACCTCCACCCAACCCGCAAAGTTCCCTCTTACCCGTAGATGACGAGAGAGCGCGTTCTTGCTCTCCGGCTCTGCCAAGCCAAACTCCAAAGACCTGGAGCGAAGAGTGCGCTTCCCCAGCTTCCCCCGGTCGTACCCCCGCGTCCAGCCCTATCACCAATCCACCTATCCAACGTTGACCTCACAATCTACTGCAGCTGACGCTACGAAAACGGTAACGGTGTCAACCGTAGCTCCACCTTCTTCTGCTGAGCAAGCGCAAGCCCATTTAAATACTGCTTCGCTTGCAAGAGCAGCGCCAAAGCCAGCGGGTCCGGCTAGACAGACCGGAATGGATCGCTACATTCAAATCAAGCGAAAACTTAGCCCTCAACAAATTCGAGGCAAGAAAACTAAAATTAACTGCGGAAACTCAACCCTCACAGCTGGGGAACCAATAAACAACAATAACATGTTTGCGCTGCTGGCTGATAATGCCAACGACCAGCCTACCGAACCTGGACAAGGAACCCAAAGCCCCCACCAATATACATTCGGGAGAAAATTTCAAATGCGCTAGTAAACAAATTTGTTGACCTTATTGGTAAAAACAACTTTCATGTCATTCCTCTTACTAAGGGGAATATTCATGAGATAAAACTGCAAACAAAAACCGAAAGAGAGTACCGTACGGCAACCAATTACCTCACTGTGTCACAGAAAAACTTTTATACATACCAACTGAAAAACAGCAGGGGCCTTCAGGTGGTACTCAAAGGCACAGAACCGAACGTATCTCCTGACGAGATCATAAGTCCTCTTAAAGTAAAAGGTTTCCATGCCATAAGAGTATCAAATATTATAAACAAAAACATAAAACCACAACCACTCTTTAAAGTCGAGCTGGAACCAGATAGTAGAGCATTAAAGAAAAACGAAGTGCACCCCATCTACAAACTGCAGCTCCTGTTGCATCGTCGGATCACGGTAGAAGAACCACACGAACGTAACGGTCCAGTACAATGCTTAAACTGCCAGGAATACGGGCATACCAGGACTTACTGCACACTACGGTCAGTATGTGTAGCATGTAGAGACTCCCATGGCTCTGATCTTTGCCAAGCCAATAAAGAAGATCCCAGCACAAAAAAATGTGGAAACTGCGGTGGAAATCACACAGCTAACTACAGAGGCTGTCCTGTGTACAAAGAACTTAAAAACCGTATTCGGCGAGTACCAGCAACGCGCTCCCAGCGCATGCCAAACGCAGTCATAGCACCTCAAACTACACCCGACGTCTTCTTCGCCAAGGCAGCCAGGTCTTCATTTGGTCCTGCTAACACCATCAATGGCATATCCTTTGCCAGTGCGTTAAAATCAGGCCTACAAAAGCCGACAAAACTCAATTGAAGCGATGATTTTCACTCTTCAACAAAGTATGATGGAGTTCATGTCCTTTATGAGAACAACTATGCAAAACCTTATGCAAAATCAAAACACATTGATACAGTTGCTTGCATCACAACAATCAAAATAACCAATGGCGCCCCTACGAATATCTCTGTGGAACGCTAACGGTCTCTCACGGCATAAACTTTAGCTAACTCAATTCCTATACGACAGACGCATCTCACTAACAGATACAACTTTCAAATACGTGGTTACTTATTCTACGGCACAGATCATCCGGATGGAAAAGCACACGGTGGAACGGGTATCTTAATCAGAAACCGAATCAAACATCATTTTCATAAGAAGTATGCAACAGACTATCTGCAATCGACATCTATAAACGTACAATCGGGTAACAGCAATCTTAAAATCGCCTCAGTATACTGTCCTCCTCGTTTCAAAATCTCTGAAACTCAATTCATGCAATTCTACACTACACTGGGGAATCGTTTTATAGCGACTGGAGACTACAATGCGAAGCACACGTATTGGGGCTCTCGCCTGGTGACCCCCAAGGGAAAGCAGCTATAAAACGCAATCATAAAACCCAGCAACAAACTTAGCTATGCTTCCCCGGATAGTCCTACATACTGGCCTTCGGACCCTGAAAAGAAACCAGATTTAATAGACTTCGCTGTGACAAAAAACATCCCACGTAATCTGATAACAGCCGAATCGCTTTCGGACTTATCATCCGACCACTCGCCTGTTCTGTTAAATATTCTCCAATGCCCGGAATTTGAAGAGTATCCCAATAGGCTCACAACACACAGAACCAACTGGCTTAAGTTTAAGAAGTATGTGAGTTCTCACCTTGACCTAACCCCGCAGTTCAACATCGAAGCTGACATCGACAACTCTGCTGACTTACTGGCAAAGGTACTCGTCTCTGCAGCTAAAATCTCTACACCACAAGACGTAACAGTACAAACCGAACAACACAAAACCAATTTTGAAATTGAACAACTTGTACTGGAAAAGCGAAGACTGAGACGCGACTGGCACTCACATCGCTCGCCATCTACCAAACAACGACTTAAAGATGCTTCACGCAGACTCAGCAAAGCTCTTAAGCGTGAAGAAGCTCACAAGCTACTACAGTCGTACCTTTACAATAGAGTCTTCGCAGTGAGAATCAACGTTACTACGTCAGCCGACCACTTAATTGAAGCTGGAGTTCCTCAAGGCAGCGTATTGGGATCAACCTTATAAGTCATTTACACAGCGGACATCCCTAGGAACGAGCGGTTAACAACATCTACGTTTGTCGACGATACAGCTATTTTAAGTCGCTCCAGATGCCCTATCCAAGCAACATCAAAACTAGCTGATCACCTGGTGGTAGTGGAGAAATGGCTATCAGACTGGCGTATTAAAATAAACGAACAAAAGTGTAAACACGTAACGTTTACTCTCAACAGGCAAACCTACCCTCCGCTAACTTTGTATAACACTCCACTCCCCCAAGCTGATGTAGTAACGTACCTTAGCGTTCACCTTGACAGACGGCTCACTTGGAATCATCATATTAAAGCTAAGAAAACGCAGATAACTCTGAAAGCCACTAAGCTTCATTGGTTTTTAAATGCTCGATCTCCCCTTTGCCTGGAATACAAGGTACTATTATACAGCTCCACAATAAAACCAATCTGGACCTACGGTTCGCAGCTATGGGGAAATGCGAGCAACAGCAGCATTGATATCATTGAGCGTGCACAATTCAAGATTCTGAGAACTATCACTGGGGCACCATGGTATGTTTGGAATGAAAACACTCGTAGAGATCTTAACATTCTATCCGCAAAAGATGAAATAGCACAACAAAAGGCGAACTACATCATCAAGCTATCACTGCATCCGAATCTCCTAGAAAGGCGCTTAACTTGGATTTGCAATCGTACCCGCCTCCACCGCAACGACCTCCCAGCCCAGCAGTAATATATCGGGGCCCCTAGACCTTAATCAGTCGACTTGACTGTAAATAAGTTATAATTATAAGATTTGATTAACTTATTGTAAGTCTCCACCCGGAGAAGATTCAATAAATAAAGCAAAATAGTTATAAAAAAAAAATGTTTAACGTACTCATCACCCTTTCAGCCGGTCCATTGGTGCGCCTTTCAGCAGTGGCTATTAGGTTTAGCTGGATTTTCTAAAATTTACAGAAGTCGACCAATTTTGCACCAGTAAAGCTTCTGCCTTGATCAGCCACTAAACGAGTAGGCACACCAAACAAAGCAATTGACTATTTTAAAGCGTCTATACAGCATCAAGTTTGAAAGTATGGTAACCTTTATGGTATGGTTACATTTTAAAAATGTAAAAAGTCAGCGTGTGATTGCAGAAATGGTATGCTTAATCCCCAGCACGGTACAATACATCATTCAACGGTTTATTCGAGAGAATCGGGTTGACAGATAAGGGTCGAAATGCACCAAATAAAATTTTCAATGGCCAAGAGGAGTGCCAGATTGTCCGGAAAATTAAAGAAAACCCGAAACTATCAGCTCCAAAATTAGCTGTTGAAGTGGCCACTAAATGGCCAAGAAGTGTAGTGTTGATACAGTCCGCCGTGTATTGCATGAGAACAACTTTCATGGTCGAACAGCACGAAAAAAGCCATTTATCAGCGCCAAAAATATTGCAGAACGCCTCACGTTTACAAAAGAGCTTCAATCTCGTCCGATTTCTTTTTGGAATGATGTTAGTCTTGCAGAAGAGTCAAAATTGAACATATTTGGGTCGGCCGTAAGACATTATGTTTGGCGGCGATCAAATACCGAGCTGGAAAATAAGCACTGTGAAGCATGGCGGGGGTCACTGTACGGCGGCCTCGGCGTGGGTAATTTAGTTTTCATTGATTTTCGACCGATCGCTCCTATGGCAACAATATGATATAGTTGACCGATTTAAATTAAGTTTGTTCAGGATGTAGAGGACCAACCCATATACTTATTTTGTAAGATTGGTTGAGATATCTCAGAAAACAAAACAGTTTTTCATACTAAAACTTGATTTTCGACCGATCATTCCTACGCAAGCTTAATGATATAGTGGTCTGATCCAAAAACAAAAACCTACATACCAAATTTAAAGTGTATTGCTCTCATAGCCTCTGAGATCGACGCAGACGGCCAGACGGACGGACATGGCTAAATCGACTCGGCTGTTGATACTGACAACGAGCTCTTCAATGTCTTTGAATTTTTCTGTATAACACATTTGCCCTCATTTCATAGATTGCAGCCTTCATTCAATTTTTTAATTGTGCAGAAAATATCTTAATCACGCTGCTGTTCTGCTTGAATCCGACTTTCTGTAACATTCATCAATTCTACACGCTTTTCAACGACTTTTTTTCAATTTGATTAGTTTTATTAGGTAAAGGATTTCTTGACAGAAAATCTACGTGATCCATGCGCTTTCCCTCTCTAAAATCTATGTCGAAGTCAAATGACTGCAGGAATGTCCACCAACGGTGTACTCTAAGTCAGTGGTGTCCAAAATGCCAAAATCGTATCCCCGGGGATAGGAAGTCATAATTCTGCCGGCGTCGCTGCCGACACACGCATAGAGAGAGAGAATACGTGTGTTCTATAAATAGCACGCTCGGCGGCTTGCTCTCTCACGACGCGTGCTTTCGGCTTTTTGTTCTCTCACGCGGCATTTGTTCGTTTGCTTGTTGTTCATGCTGAAATGCCAAGCGCGTGGTCAGTCGTAGTATTGCGTTCAAAGCAGAAAGACTATACAGCGCATGATTTTTATAATACACTGAAAATGTTTTCGTTCGATTTGGAAAATAATTTTCATTTTATTAAAGATAAGGATGGTAATGCTCAATGTTATTCTGCTATTACGTTGAAAGACATTATGCATCTTGCCACGTGTCTTTTAATATACCAATATGCACAATGCGATACAAAGATGCAGCGCCCTATTTGCATGGTTTTGTGTTCACGCACACAGTTCTTTTTGTCAGTGTAAAGCAGTAAAACGTCTGCCTTCGTTACGTTTGCTTCGTGTTTCTCTGCTACGCACACAAGCGCAAAGCTTGATTGTGTGAGTTTGGACACCACTGCTCTAAGTGATAGCTAAGTTACAATCAATAAGGAGAACAAACTTTCTGACAATCAAATAGTGTCTAAAATGCTTAACAGCATTGACAACCGCGAGCGTTTCCATTTCATATGATGTGTACTTTGATTCACAAGGGCTAGTAGCCTTGTTGTCAATTCTGTGTACAAGTATGGCGCCGAAACCGGTGGCACTTGAATTCGTATGCAGCTCTTTAGGGTATTGTGGATCGAATATCGCCAAGACTGTCTTACTTTTCCAAACAAAATTACTTTTCTAAGATGTGAGAGAATACAAAGGTTTCATTCATTGAGAAAATCCGGGAACGAGTTGGCGAAAATACGAAGCCAATCCCTTGAATTGCCTCAACGTGCGAACGAACCTGGGTGGTGGCAATACAGTCAGTGCCTCAATCTTACGCAAGTTGGGACGAATCTCAGCAGCGTGTACTTCTAACCTAAATACTGTACGGGTTCTCTCAAGGAGGAGCATTTTTCCACATTAAACGAAAAGCCTGACTCTGTCAAAACCTTTAACGCAGTTTCTAATCTCTCAAGTGCATCTTCTTTAGTGGATACTACAATCATTATGTTGTCAATGTAAACGATAACGTAAGAATACGCTAGCTCTCCCAAAGCTTTCATTACGGCTCTTTGAAAAACCGACGTACCATTTTTCAAGCCAAACGCCATTGACAGAAACTCGAACTGGAGTCAAAAAAGCCGTGTATTCAATGGAGTCGCAATGTAGTGGAACCTGATAGTATCCACACGCCATGTCTAAGCAAGTGAAATACTTAGCTCCTCGCAATCTGGGTATCTGATCGGATATTACAGGTAATGGAAACTTATCAGCAACTGTGTTTCTATTTAATTCTCGATAATCTACGCAGAGCCTAACAGAAACATTCTTCTTTTTCACCAACAGTGCGGGACTAGCATATGGTGAACTGCTAGCTCTAATAACGTTATTCTCAACCAACTCTTGAACTTTTGCTCTTTCACTGGGACTGAATCGATATGGTCGCCTCTGAATGGTCTTGGTCGGCTCAATTAAACGGATTTTCATTTCACCAGAGCTTATACGAGTTCCCCGAATAAACGGCTTTGAATACTTTTGCATTAACTGTATTCGTACAATTGGGTTTCTTATTTATAAAAATTATATTCACTGTCAGATACAGCACAAACGTTAAGTGTTTTGACTGAAACTATTTCAACACCTTTGGTGGATACTACAGCTGAATATCCCTGGGCCAAGATTTCACGCCCATTTACAATGTCGTTTTTCAAACAATAATCGGGAACTACATGAAATAGCACTTCAATAGAAATTCCATTAATCATGACATTACGTATAGTCTGTGTTGTGCTCGCAAAGTTAGCATTACCTATTCCAATTAATGATACGACATTGTTAATTCGCTTTCCCGTCAGTTTACGCGATAAGGAGAGTACTTAATCAAATAGCACTCTTCACCGGAATCAAAAGTAATCGGAAACACCTGACCTCGTTGCATTATGGTTGCTTTTGGTTCCACCACAACTACATAACTCATCTCGCTTATGTGTGCGAGGTCCAGTTTCTCCTCCTGCAGCTTTTTTTGGGGCATTGGGTCTAGATATGTCCGGGCTCGGGACAACGATAGCATGTTTTGTTGGTCTTGACTCGTTGTGGCAACTTTTGATCTGCTTGATGTTTCTCTCCAGAAGATGACTGGATGTTTGTTCAGGATGTAGAGGACCAACCTATATACTTATTTGTAAGATTGGCTGAGATATCTCAGAAAACAAAAAAGTTTTTCATACTAAAACTTGATTTTTGACCGATCATTCCTACGGCAGCTTAATGATATAGTGGTCTGATCTAAAAACAAAAACAAACTTGATCTGCCTACGGTATTCAGGAACCTCAACCATTTTAAACTTTAAAATGACGATTTACACAATATAATAAGCCTACTGGGGGATTCAGGATTGTCGGTCAAAGTTGAAATATATTTTCTGTGCATATTTTACATGTACAATTTAAAAAAAATAAATTTGCATCAATTTTTCGACTATAACTGTGCTTAAGCGCGCCTAGATGCATGAAAGACCGGGGCTATTTCGTTAGAGAATTGATTACCAAATCGTCCTGTGGTAGTGGGATGGAGCCCAAATGAATCCAATTTGAAAAAATTTGAAAAAAAAATGTGCGTAGCAGGCAGAAGGAGGCGTGGCAGACCCCATAAAGTATATATTCTTGATCAGTATCAACAGCCGAGTCGATTTAGCCATGTCCGTCCGTCTGCCCGTCCGTCTGTCTTTGCTTCAGTTTGAACGCGTCGATCTCAGAGGCTATGTCCAGCATTTTTCCTAGGGCGGGGAAAGAAAACGACTCGGCAAAACCCTTGAGATTGAGCTTGTCCGCTTGCTGGCGGTGCAAGTCACCGATAAAACTCCATGAATATAGCATTATAGTCGCTTGCAGGGTGTGCTTGTGCTGTGTTTTGCCCCTCGCGTTGACGACTATGTAATCGAGGATGGCTATGTATTTTGAAAACTGAAGACTGGGTGTGAAGTAGCATCTATATAGCTCGCCCAGTTTCGCTTTTAGCCACGGGATAAGCGCTGCAGCTCCAGCTCAGCTGACCACATACCCAAGGCAGCAGCCTTGGTTTTCGAATCCAATGCATAGGTTGCATAATTTTTTACAGGTACAGGTCCGGATCCTCACTCTTTTAGAACAATACGGACACTCCGGACTGTCCTTGTAAAGGTACTTCTTGAAGCCTCCATGGCTCGTTAGGAACTGAAGTTAACCTCTCCCCTACATCTATCCAACCATTTCTCAATTTTTGGCTTAACCCGATGCGTACATTGCCCATGGGTGGCAGCAACCCACTAAAATTGCCAAGCAGCTAGGGATGCCTGTCTCTCCGCCCTCCTTTTCCATTGAAACGCCGTTGGTTTTCTCCACTGGTTGCATACCAAGGCTGTATCATACGACACTATCTTAAAGCCAGAAATGAGCCTTTCAGGTGCTGAGAGTTTCTTTCGGAGACCCTCGTTACCTTCGACGGCGTTTGCCCAGATTGGCGCTGCTTACAGAAGGATGGACGCAGTCACCTTTGCCAGTAGCAGTCGCCTTACAACCTTCGGTCCATCACTGTTCGGCAGTATCCTTGAAAGAGCTCCTCGATGCCTTCTGGACTACGTACTCCACGTGGGGATAAACACCAAGGTGGTTATCTAACAAGACACCGAGGTACTTGATGTTTTCCATCGACCTGATTGTGTTCTCCTGATGCGGGTCACCGTCTCTCCTAATCCGTGAAGCTTATCATCCAGTTAGACCTACTTGAGGATCTCACAGTAGGTCACGTCTCCCACAGTCTTGATGACCAATTCGTCGGATCGCACCTTCTTATTAAGCTCTCCTTTGTGCTTTCGAGGCTTCTGCTTTGAGGGAACCCTTCTCCATTGACTAGCTATGTTAGTGGGTGGCGACTTCAGTTGTCAATTGGGTGAGTCCGATTCGATAGCGTTAGCCACAGGCAAAGCTGCCACCGTGCTATTTACCTTTATTTTTATAGGAGTTCTTGCCGCTATGGAGGGACTGATGTGTCCTGTTAGCTGCCTTTGCACCGTCATCTTGCAGCTGGATGGCTACCAGCCCGTATAACACGAATGCTACGTCTCTTATCATCATCCAGTATCTCAACTATCCTCGCGAATCAAGACCACGAAGCGCACCAGTGCTGCGTCGTCAAAGACAGAACGAAAGGCGCTGAGCACCCTTAGTGTGCATTTGCGATATGCCGCCTTACAAGTCTGTCCATACGCCTTGACTGACATTGCAGGTGCACATATTGGGGCTCCGTACAGTATGATTGCTGTTTTCATGTTGTCTATGAGCCACCTACTTCGCTAGCCGAGGGACGCCGACATTCGCCATCATGACAGCCTTTGCCGGCGTGCTTGCAGCGTATTGCAAGTGGTTCTTGTTCACACAGCGTTAGGCCCAAAACTGAGATCTTATGCTGCAGACGTTCACAGGATGTTTTAACAGTACTCGTTCTCAAAAGTATCTGCATAATGTGTTCACGATATATTCAGAAATTCCTAGGTGCAGTGCTCTCCTAATAAAGGGCCAGCTGGCAGAGTTATAAGCATTGTAGCGTTGTAATGAGACAATGCTGATTTTCCTCCTTTCCATCAGCCTTCCTCTATAGCTTGATGGCTATATCGAATGCGACCTTGAAAGTGTAAACTGTGCTCCGCTTCTTCAGGAAACCAAACTGCCAGTCTGAAAGGCCTCTTCTTTCTAACAGCCCTTCGTACAGTCTATTGCAAATAATGCGCTCAAATAACTTTCCCATGACGACTAGCATGCACAGTGTCCTGTACACAGACGGATCATTCGCATTGCCTCTTGCAGCACCTGCTGCTGCAGCTTTCACACCTTCTTGGCACTGTCCATTCCCTTATGTAGAAATTGAGAAATTGAACAGTTGTCCAAAAAGGTTTGGGCGTTTTGCCGCAATGACCTTGACGACTCTTGTAAATGTGCTGCTGCCTCAAGTATTTCGGTTGGCTCTGTATATCTCGTTGCTGATCTTATCGCTTCGGACACGTGATCGACTAGAGGATGTTCTGGAACAATGCATCAACGAAAGCATGCAACTGATCCGGGTCTGTAGGCTTTGCCCGCCTTGCTTACTTTCCCATGACTATTTTATACGCTGTCCCAAAAGGTTGCTCATTTGTTATGCAAAAAGTGTTCCTCTTCACGCACGTTTTGGTGACGTCTTGCTGCATGGCACTGTCTCCTCGCATCTACAATGTCATTGCTCCACCAATTAACTGGCTTGCGGGCTCAATTTCCTTTCCTCCGTTGTATCATTAAGGCATCACATGCATTTTTTATTGCCAGAGCGGCATTGTCTACATACTCGTCAGTGTTTCAGTGGCCCGTGTATGCGTGGTATTCATCATGAGGAGGAGGGCTTTTTCGTTTTAATGTCCCTGGATTCCAGGTCATGAACGGCGGCTGTCTTATCCTTCGCAGATTTGGGCCAACAGTGTAAAGGATTAATTGATGACCTCTGTATGTATACGTACTTGTGTACACTTGGCATTTCTTGATAGGATTGGGCTAGCGAAAGTCAGGTCTATCACCTATCCAGCTTTTGTGAAAGTGAGAGCGTTGCCTGAGTTGAGTAACGATACGTTTAATATTGTTTTTTTTTTTTTTAAATAAAAGATGCGTTTCACTCATAAAAAATTTAAAAACACATACGTGATAAATTGGCGGGGGAGAGAGACGTATCGGATTTCTCTATAATTTAAAAAAATAGTTTTAACGTCTCCGTTTCGCTGGAAAGGTGCGCCCCGGGAGCTGGTCAAGGAATGCCTTCTTTAGTCTGCGAGGCCGGGGTTCCCCTTCGACAAACGCCAAAGCATTTGCTAGAGGATTCCCACGAGCAGCATGCCTCTCGTTCTGCCTCGTCGCAGTTTTGCCAACGATATCAATGATAGAGCTGACACCAAGGTCTCTCCTAATGTCAGTATTGCAAGCAAAGGGGTACCCTCCGGCAATCCTTCTAAGTACTTTATCTTCAGTGGATTGAAGTCGTTAGATAAGAGTGGGGGCCGCTGTACCATCAAACAGCATTCTGCCCCTTGGCGTGGTCCAGATACTGCCCCCATCAGTTGCTCAAGCATTAAAATCACCGGAAATAATCACCGGAGGGCGTGATCTTGCATTCTCCGTTGAATCGTCCAGCATTTCAGCGTATTCAGCTATATATTTGTATGCTGTTACATTGGGCCCTCACAAATCTGCTCGCTGTGCGATGCTCTCAGTTGGGAAGCAGGATTCCCACAGCCTCATAAAACGGAGCCAACATTGTGGTTTTGCACAAAGCTACCGTTCAGTTTGGCACTGTGGGGCTCACACAGAAAATCTACATTCGTACCATTTTCGTTTGCCTAAGTAGATCCTGGTTGGTGGTTCTGCAGTGATTTATATACAAAATCTATGATCGTATACATGCACAACCCTGAGAATAGACAAAACGAACAATCGGTAAAATTTGCGCGTGTGTTCACTGCTCAGAAGCAAAACCCGGCATGTTCTCTTGTTTGTATTGGGGTTTGCTCATGAAAGCAAAACGACCAACAACAATTTCATTGACTTTGTTTTTGCATTACACAACGTTAATGTGATTCTTTTGTTGCCTTGTCGTCAAGTTGCACATGCAAAAATCGGGATTGAGTTTAATTTGCCGGCAATATGTTTGACATTATTATTGTTAATCTGAAAACTTTTGTAACATTTTTTTCCTTTCTAAAATAAAAATTCCTGTCAAACTTCATATAAAAAAAAACAGTGCCAGGAATGTTTAGTTTACGTTTTCGTTGCTTGTGTATCCAGCAACTTCAACGAAATCCACAAATTTTCATCGATATTTGGCATATCGATAGCGTGTGTGGACTGAGAGAACAATTGATACACAGCTCAGGAATATATTGTTTTCAATTATTTTGGAAGCGAATTGTGAACAAGTTAGAGATGGATGCAAAACAAAAAAAAGGTCGAAATTACAAATCTTCTATACATGAAGGTGTAGCAGCATGAAAATAATAAATAAATAAATATAGAAATTACTAGTGTAGCCAGTATGTTATTTTCTTTTAGATCGCGCAATGCGACTGTCGATGAGGCATTCTAAATTGAGACATAGGTTAATGTTATTCTTAATATTGATAT
Source organism: Drosophila kuntzei (assembly GCA_035042165.1). Classification (NCBI taxonomy): domain Eukaryota; kingdom Metazoa; phylum Arthropoda; class Insecta; order Diptera; family Drosophilidae; genus Drosophila; species Drosophila kuntzei. Next base: position 1,273 of record JAWNLU010000511.1, on the reverse strand, counting down.
TAAAATATTGTTCGTTTTCTTCTCATTGCACTCAGCTACACGATGCTCCTTGCTGCCGCATGCGAAACTCACGTTTCGGTTTCCGGCAATCTGCCGCGAAATGGCCCATCGAGTTACAGTTGAAGCAGCGTCCAATGGTAGCCGTCTTGTCTGGTTTCTCATCTGCATTCGTTTTCTTAAATTTCTTAGACAACGTAACTTTTCCCATAGCATGAAGTAGATGATAGGGAACTGTGCTTGTCTACGAAAATTTTCATCTGGGATACCCTCGATAATGCCATCCACCAATTCGTCATTTTCGATGTTTATATGTGTTGCTAGTAGCAGTTTATCATCGAAGTACAGCGCAAACTCTTCGTTATACTTCCACTTACGTCGAAGTGCAAGTTTACTTTCTTTGGAACGGAAAGTTTCTTCCAAAGCTCCTAGTATATCTTCGACTGACATTACCATGTGTACGCTCTCTGAATGCAACCACTTCAAGGCTCGGTCCTTCAGTTTTGCCATTATCAACATTCACAACATGTTGCCGTTTAAGTTGTAAACATTTGCAACCGCTCTAAGTTGTGAAATCCACATGGTGACGTCATTGTTGCTGCCTGTTGTCTTGGCGTGATATGATGGCAACATTTCTCGCAGCATGTTTAGCAACATGATGCTGTCTTTCTCGTTTCCATTTTCGCTCTCTTCCTTAATTTCTCTCTTTCGCATATGAGCAGCTCATTTTTTAATTTCATCACTTCCAGCTCCTGCTTTAGATTTTCGACGCTGCTATCTTTACCGTTGTTCGTTATTTCTTTATTCTCTGCATATTCGTTCGTCGTTTTTTCGTTTGGTGCTTTCTCGTCTTCTGTCTCTTTTTCTTCCAACAACAAAAAAGAGACAGAAGACGAGAGTACCAAACGAAAAAATGACGAACGAATATGCAGAGAATAAAGAAATAATCGAACAACGGTGGAGCAGCGTCGAAAAGCAGCAGGAGCTGGAAGTGAGAAACGCCGAAAGAGAGAAATTAAGGAAGAGAGCGAGCTGAAACGAGAAAAGACAGCAGCATGTTTAGCAACATGATGTTGCCTTCGTTTCATTTTCGCCTTTCCTTAATTTTCTCTCTTTCGCATATGAGCAGCTCATTTTTTAATTTCATCACTTCCAGCTCCTGCTTTAGATTTTCGACGCTGCTATCTTTACCGTTGTTCGTTATTTCTTTATTCTCTGCATATTCGTTCGTCGTTTTTTCGTTTGGTGCTTTCTCGTCTTCTGTCTCTTTTTCTTC